>CATIWK010007155.1:0-10462 GCA_949634005.1 Mallotus japonicus | reverse complement strand
CTGTGGGAAACCTTTGTGAAGGAGGGCACTTATGACCCATATCGTGGAGCTCCAGAACCACTCATGATTGCTGACAAGATAATTCTTGGTTTTGAAATCTTCACTGAAGAGTTGGATAGAACCAGTGAAACTGCTGAAAAGGAGCCGATAGTGGAAGAGCTGGTGCTATTTCCTGAGCTTGAAGAGGGCATCTCTGTGACGGAGCTGAAAGCCACTGCTGATCAGTTGGAAGAGCTTAGCTTCGAGTCTTTTGTTTTTAACTCCATTGTAGATGTTTTCCATGATGACTTTGATATCTCTCTAGCTAACTTATTTGACAATAATGATCCTTTTATTTCAAAAGTTAATGCAATAAACTCTGATTTCGCTTACTTATTTGATGTGTTGCCTAACGGTTATTCTGTTTGTGATGATCATTTCATGCATATGTTTGACATTAACTCAGTACAAAATGAATCATTTAACTTAGGCACATGTGATAATCCAGAAAATAAACTTCTTACTTCTAATTTAACTCCTGAGGAGAGATTAAAAATGGAAGAAGTATTAAAGAAAAGACAGAAAATATTTGCTTAGGGCTATGAGGATATGCCTGGGATCGACAGAGAGATCGCAGAACACGCGATTCCCACATATCCTCACATCATACCACTCAAACAGAAACAGAGAAGGTTAAGACCAGAATGGGCTCTCCTAATCAAAGAAGAGGTGGAGAAGCAGCTGAAAGTGAAGTTCTTGGAGGTAGTAGATGACACCCAGTGGCTAGCAAACATCATCCCAGTTCCGAAGAAGGATAGAAGGGTCAGGATGTGCGTGGATTACAGGGATTTGAACAAGGCTTGCCCGAAAGATGATTTTCCCTTACCACATATTGACACCCTAGTTGACAGTGCCACTTCTAGTGCTCTTTCATGGATGGCTTCTCAGGTTATAATCAGATTATGATAGTAGTAATTGACAAGCTGAAACTTCATTCACTACTGAGTGGGGTGTCTATTGCTAATTAGTTATGCCATTTGGGTTGAAGAACGCAGGAGCCACTTATCAGAGGATGGCTACCACCTTATTGCATGACATGGTTCATAAGGAGATAGAGGTGTATGTCGACGACATGATGGTGAAATCTCCAATGCGGGAAGGGCATTTCGAAGCTCTAGACAAGTTTCTGGCAAGAGCTTAAAAGTACAATCTTAGATTGAATCCGAAGAAGTGTGTTTTCGGAGTAACATCAGGAAAGCTGCTAGGGCATATTGTCAGTCAGAAGGGAATAGAAGTGGATCCAGACAAGGTAAAAGCAATCAGAAAGATGCCCGCACCAAAAAATGAGAGAGAGGTCCGGGGTTTTATAGGACGATTGCAATACATCAGCAGGTTCATAGCCAAGCTGACCACTATCTGTGTGCCAATTTTTAAACTTCTAAAAAAGGATCAACCTGTGATCTAGGATGACAGGTGTCAGATAGCTTTTGAGACCATTAAGAACTATCTGATGAATCCTCCAGTACTATAGCCGCCAAGGCCCGGTAAATCTCTAGTTCTTTATCTGGCAATCGAGAAAGAAGCAATAGGAGCAATGCTGGCCCAGGAGAGTGAAGGAAAGGCTGAACACGAGGTTTATTACTTGAGCAAGAAATTTTTACCTTATGAATCCAATTACAGTTTAGTAGAGAAAACTTGTCTAGCTGTGATTTGGGCGACAAAGAAACTCAGGCACTGCTTTCAATCCTACCGAGTTCAAGTAGTCTCACAATATGATCCTCTTAGGTATCTCCAACAAACACCATCACTTACGGGCAAGTTAGCTAGATGGCTAGTTCTGCTCACAAAATTCGATATAGACTATGTAGCCAGAAAAGTGGTAAAAGGCAGAGCAGTTGCAGATTTCCTAGCTCAAAGTCCAGTGGATGATGGATAAGAATGGGAATTAGAGTTTCCAGACGAGCATCTAGGGGCAATAGAGGTCCAGACTTGGACGATGTACTTCGATGGTGCGGTTAACAGCAGAGGAGCAAGCATTGGTGTAATTCTCATATTACCAGAAGGAGAAATGATCTCGATGGCGAAAAGATTAGAATTTAAAGTCACCAATAATCAGGCAGAATATAAAGCTTACATCTTTGGGTTAGAAGCACTTCGAAATGGGGGGGGGGGGGGGCAGGAGAGATTACAATATATGGGGATTCGATGTTAGTAGTAAAATAGATCTCCAGTCAGTGTGAAGTAAGAGAAGATAAACTCAAGATGTATTAGGATTATTCAACTGCTATTCTTTTATCTTTCACTAAGTGTGAATTTGTGCATTTTCCGCGAGAGGAGAATCAGATGGCGGATGCTTTGGCTACTTTAGCATCAACTTTGGAAGGAGGAGAGCAGACAAAGGTCAAACCTCTTATTTTGATAAAATCCCGAATCCCCTGTTATGAAGAAATAAGGGTGATGCCGGTTGACTCTAAAGAGAGACCGTGGTTTTACAATTTATAACGATACTTAGAGAAGGGGCAATTTCCTGAAGATGCTGAGAGAAAGGAAAGAATGTCACTAAGATTGTTGTCTCGCCAATTCGTCAGTCATAACGGAATGCTATATAAAAGAGCACTGGTTGGGGTACATTTGAAGTGTGTGGACAAAGACGAGGCTTAGAAGCTTATGGAAGAAATCCATGAAGGGGTATGTGGTTCGCATATGAATGAGATAGTTTTAGCCAAAAAGATAGCACGTCAAGGCTATTTTTGGTTAACAATGGAGACAGATTGTGTAAGATTTATGAATAAATGTCACAACTGTCAAGCATATGATGATGTCAGTCATTTACCGTCCATGGAACTTCAGGGATTGACTTCTCTGTGGCCATTTGCAGCGTGAGGAATTGACATTATTGGAGAGGTAAGGTCGAAAGCGTCTAATGGTCACCGATACATTATGGTAGCAATCGACTACTTCTCTAAATGGGTCGAGGTAGAGTCATATGTCACTGTGGGATCGAAGCAGATGACAAGATTCATTGAAAAGAATATAATTTGCCGATACGGGCTACCGCATCACATCGTTAGTGATATCGGTGTTCAATTCAGAGCAGAAACATCAGCTTTGCTGAAAGAATACAAGATCGAGCATCATAGGTCGTCTCCATATCGACCTCAAGCTAATGGAGCTGTGGAGGCCGCAAACAAGAACGTGAAGAGGATTTTGGCTAAAACGCTGGAAAATTACAAGGATTGGGCATGTTGCCTACAATTTGTTTTGTAGGGATATAGGACTACTGCTAGAACTTCAACTGGAGTTACTCCTTATTCTTTGGTCTATGGATGTGAGGCAGTGCTGCCATTAGAAGTTGAGATCCAGTCGTTGAGAGTCCTTCTAGAGTCCAAGATTCCTGAATACCAGTGAGTGGAGAGCCGCTTGGCACAACTTACGCTTTTAAACGAAAGGAGAATGAAGGCCATGTACCATTCCCAACTGTTTCAGAGAAGGATTGCCCAGGCTTATAATAAGAAAATTAAGCCAAGCAAGATCAAAGAAGGGGATTTGGTATTGAAGCTTACCAGGCTGATCATGACGGATCCGAGAGGGAAGTTTAAGCTGAACTGGGAAGGACCATACATCGTGAAGAAATTGTTTTTTAAAGGAGTTGCTATTCTCTCAGATTTAAAAGGAAATGAGTTCAGGGAGCCCATCAATCTCAACAAGCTGAAGAAGCACTTTCTGTAAAGTCTCGCTAAGGAGAAAACCTCAAAAGAGGCTGCTTAGGCAAAAGTAAGAGACTAAAAAAAAAAAGAGAAAGAAAAATTAAAAAGTCCTGCTGGATTGAAAACCTTGAAAGAGGCGGTCCAAGCAAAAGTAAAGGACATAGAAAAGGAGAGAGAGAGGGAAAATGGTTAGTTAGAAAACTTGCAAGGGCGAGCCAACTAACGATAGGAATTGTATTAGAAGCAAAATTGTATAATAGCTTTGTGCTTGATTTAAATGAAATAGATTGTCTTTGTTGAAGATTGAACATTGCATTAAATTCTCATTACAAACTGTTTAAACAAAAGGGGAACTACATTTAAACATAAAATGTGATAAAGATTAAATTACATGAACTATTCTTGTCTTCTTTTCTTTTGTTGAACGCTCAATATTTACAACTCTCTTGTCCTTTTGCTTATCTTAAACTCGTCTTTCTCTGTTTGCTGCAACTAGACCCATTCTTTATACTGATCATCAGTGGACGGATCTCCATCATGGTCGATGCACCTCAGAACGGTCCTTTGAGGCCAAGTTCCTACCAAATTGTCTAGAAAATTTTGAGTTAGTGGCCCCGACTCAAAATTATGCACCAGCTCTGGAATCAATTGTTTCTACCTATACTGCCTATAAAGCCTTACGGGTTGTAAAACATAGCAGAGTGAAGGCCAGCTACAGGCACGCAGTAGGTATAGCTCTGAATAGTCACATGCTACAGTCTCCACCATGGGCACATCCACTGTATCAGAGTATCAGGAAAAGTAGCTAGCCAACTTCAAACATCTCCTAGAATAGGATGGAGTCTCCTGGTGCGACAGTGCTTAGCTCTATAATGAACAATGTCCTTAGGAGGCTCCAGCAACCTCAGCTTTTCATGAAACCATGCCTGTATAGATTGTGAATGCAGGAAATAAAGGATTATAGAAGAAAAAAAAAGTAATGAACAAAGGATTGAATGAAGAAATCTAACCTCCAGAAGTATTGGGTTCTCAGAAAACCTTTTTCTTTCCGCAAAGTTATCAAGTCCGATGATGGTTTCAGCCAAGATGAGCGGGAAAGGGTTCAAACCAGCTTCCACCTGATCCAAGACATACAGAACCTTGGAATCACATTCGCCAGAAGGCAAAACTAATAGGATTTGAGCATACAAACAAATAGCTAGCATCCGAAGCCGGTACACTTCTGCATTATCCATAGCCATTACGGCTTCCAGAAGAGAGCTCATCATGATATCAGTGCCAAGAACGTGTTGAAGAGATGATTGGGGTGAGAAACTGGACATTCTAGCCATTTGACATTGCATGGAATGCAAATCCGGAGTCTCAACCGGAGGGATGGTAATCTGACAAGTAGAATCTAGTTGAGAACCCAGAATAACTTCGAATTCTTCTGGCAGGGGGCATAATTCCACATTGTTAAACCTGAAAACATGTTTCTGGGGATCCTAAAAATCAGCAAGAACATGAAGAAATAGGTAGTTGATTCTCCTAGCATGAAGGGATCAGAAAACATATAGATGAAACAGCTCCAATCTAGACCAAGACCCGCCGTCCAGGCTTTTCAAGATTGACTGCAGTTGTCTCAGGTTTCTTTCGGTCATTTTGGGGAGTTGGGATGTGTTTTAGATGCAGAGGATGGAAGAAAAATCAAGAAGTGAGAGAGTTAGGGATTTGAAAAGAATTTGGGGGTTTTATAGGCTGCAGAAGCCTGTCTGAGAGGCTTGCGCCTCACCGAGCAGGCGCCGCCTCTGCATGAAGAGGCGCAACTCACACGCCTCTTCACAATAAGGCGCACGCCTCCTGGACAGTGGAAAAAAGTCACTTTAGTTTTGTAACAGGAAAATTGTACATCTGCGAGACTCATTCATCAGCAAAGGAGAATTTAAAGAGAAGTTTCCATCTAATTTAATCAGAAATGCAACTAAAATAGAGAAAAAGTACTGTATCATGCATTCAGAGCAGAAAGCAAAAAAAAATCCTGAAAGTAAATGACAAAGCTAAACTAAAAATCCATAACAATGAAAAGATAATAGTGCAAAGTAATAAAGAAATGTTCTAATCCGATAAAGCAAAGAAAAGTCTAGAGGGACTCTCTACTCGTTATCCTGGCCCTCATCCTCATCATCATCCTCAACCTGGAGAGCTGCAATCTGCTCCTCGAGGGTGGTGATCTTGGCTTCTCTAGCCTCATCTCGTTCCTGTCAAATAATAATAAAAGGTAAGTTGTCATGAAAAAGCATGCATACATATAGTTAGGGGGAAGTGCATTACCTTCCATTCTTATGAAACCTACATCAGGTAATCCCGGTGGGCCTCAACTAACCTGTACATATACTCGCCCTGGTCCTGAGGTATCTGCATAAGCAGAACAAGTGATTAACAAGAGTTGTGATACAAAGACTCTATGGAAATCTATTCAGAAGAACAAGTGAAAAAAAGAAGCTTACATAAGTAGCAGTTGCTGGGATGAAGGCAGACTCGAAGCTCTCATCCAACATCAGAGAACGACGGTACAGGTCACTAGAAGGTAGCCAACAACGAGCCATCAGGTCGGGAAGGGCAGCCAATCTGCCAGCTGTCATCTGAAAGTTAGAGCTCGATGGCCCACTAGTGGGCAGAGGAGCTCTAGATGAACTACCCTCCTCCCCCAAGGTAGTGTGAAGATGCTGCAAAGGCCTCTCTAGTGTAGAAGGCTTGGGATGAGATGCTGAGGCCCCAGCTGGTGCCTGAGAGGTGGACCCGACCAAGATCACCCTCTGCAGTAGATGAGTGCGAGCAAAGTGAGAGTAGCGAGACTTCGTCCTCTCGATATAATCGTCAACGCCCTCTCCCTCACAAGCCTGATCGAGAGCAGCTCCCTCCAACAGATGAGCAAAGAATATGCCGCGATGAGGTGGAAAAGGTGGTCGCCTCACACGGCCACCCTTCCGCCAGTTGTGGATACTCTCTCCAAAAAACCATACTCTGCAATCAGGTCCTCAAAGCAAGACCCTCTTCCTAGACAGGGGTCTCGAACGAGTCATAGCAGGAGTCCAACCCTCCTCCGGACCCCATAAGTCCACATTCAGCTGAAAGAAGAAGAAATGAAGTGAGTAAGCTAATTTGATGTCAGTATAATCACTAATCGAGGTTTATGTTTTATTTCAAGTACCTCCTCAAAGGTCAATGCATTCAGACGCTCGCGGTGCATATGAACACGTGCCAAGGGTCTCTTCTAAGAGCGATTATGACCCCACCGAGCCAGAGCAAGGAAACGAGTGTCAATAAATCGGGAGATATCACTGAGCAACTCCAGCTCCAAGGCCCAAACCTAAAAAGCATTAGTGTTGAACAACAATGATAATAATCACTATGAAAGAGAAAACAGGTAAAAGAGAGCAGAGAGCATACCAGTACAGCGTGCCAAAAGCCGTAGAATCGCCTCGCCTTCCGGACAGTCTCGTTCATGCTCTTATAAAGAAATGCTAAAGCACAGCTCCCCCAGTCAAAAGTGGCCACGAGATCCAGGTCCCTCAATGGCATAAAAAAGATCAAGTCCAAAGAGCTCGCTGCATCAGTAAATAGAGTCATCCCCAAGAGGTAGACAAGGAAGGATCTCACTACCTGGTCAATCTCACAACCATTAGTAGCAACTACTCTCTCCTGAGTATAGTGAGTCCTGATGGAGTCGATCTTGAATATATGGGTCCCCTTCATGTCTGGGACCATCCCCAAAAGAGTTTGGATGTAAGCTACCTTCTCTGGTGTCATCGGGTGGAGGCTAGCATCAAAAGGGACAGAGTTTCCTGCATAAGAAATCCCAGTAATAGCTGCAAACGAGACAGGGTCCAATGTAAACTCACCAAAGGAGAGGTGGAAGGTGTGGATGCTCTCAGACCATCTCTCCATCAAAGCATGCAACGGGTGGTAGTCTGTCTTACCCTGAAGCCCAGGGAGAGCAAGAATGAAGTCACGAAACCCTGTGTCATGAATCCGGGTCTTGATGTCATTAAGGAAACTGTTGTACCAAACCTGCGCTCTGCTGAAATTTCCAGCGCCTTTGAAGTAAGGAGGATTGAACTACAGAATGAACAGGGAGTTGGATTAAGTCAAAAATTGCATAAAAAAGGAAATCAATTTACAGAGTTCTGGAAATGAGGCGCATGCCCTAGCTTAGGAGGCGTGCGCCCCATCGGAGAGGTGCCGCCTCTTCATGGAGAGGTGTGCGCCTCTCTGCTTCAGGGGACATGCGCCCCTTGCATAGGGGCCGTGCACCTCATCGAAGAGGCGTACGCCTCCTCGCTCCAGTAGTCGATTTTCAAAGTCTAATTTTTTTATTTTTCATAATTTCACTCAATTTCATACCATTTCTTTTGGTTAAATTAACAAATATACATTTATAAGCAATAACCCAGTGTTATTCAATCGTATTTGCAGATAAAAATGAATGAATTAGACACTAACCTCGCCAGAAGATGGCCAGTAGGATAAACCAGAAGGGGGACCTCGTCAGTGGGAGAGAACCTGAATTGCATAGAGGATGAATCGGGGGTCATACTGAATCCCAGTCAGGCAAATCAGGGGTCTATGAGATGTCCATAACAAGGGAAGATTAAAAAAAAATGAAAAGAATTTGAGAGGAAAAGAGAAAGAGAAATTTGAAGGAAAAGAAGTTTGAAAGGAAAAAGTGAATTTGAAAAAAGAGAAAAGAAAGTTTATATAGGTAGGTCAAAGGGAAAAATTGGAAAACTTGCAGGAAAAGAAAAGAAAAAGAGAGGCGAAGCCGTCAGCCAGAAAGGTGGCCTACCAAATAGGCATCCCCAGCGGAACCTATCGCAAAAAAAAAATGTGGGAAATCATTACTCAACTTTTCGGGTGTACCCCGAACTCGACATGAAATTAGGATATAATTGATCAAAGCATCAATTTATTTCTTTGAGAAGCGTCTGTTCGGGTTTGAATCCCTAAAGTACGCAGTGTTGGAAAGCTTCTGGTCGGGTTTAAATCCCTGAAATACGCAGTGTTGGAAAGCATCTGGTTGGGTTTGAATCCCTGAAGTGCGCAGTGTTGGAAAGCGTCTGGTTGGGTTTGAATCCTCGAAGTACGCAGTGTTGGAAAGCATCTGGTCGGGTTTGAATCCCCGAAGTGCGCAGTGTTGGAAAGCGTCTGGTCGGGTTTGAATCCCCGAAGTGCGCATTGTAAAGGAGTGTCTAGTCGAGTTTGAATCTCTGAAGTGCATCTTCTTTCTTCCAAAGAGTGTCTAGTAGGGTTTAAATCCTGAAGTACGCATTGCAAAGGAGTGTCTGGTCGGGTTTGAATCCCCGAAGTGCACATCCTCTACTAAGTGAAGATTGAGCCATGCTTGAGAATCACGCCAACTTATAATGAGTAACTGATCGGGCCAGAAAAACCTGAGGAACACGGTTATGCTTTTAAAGTTGAGATTGGGCCATGCTCGGAACTCGCGCCATCATCTCTACTGAGTGAAGATCGGGCCATGCTTGAGAATCACGCCAACTTATAATGAGTAACTGATCGGGTCAGGAAAACCCGAGGAACACGGTTACGTTTCAAAGTCAAAATTTGTGTCTGAAAGATTCGGAACTCGCATCATCAATCTTTACTTATTGAAGACCGGGCCATGCTCGAGAATCACGTCAAAATATAATGAGTGACTGATCGGGCCAGGAAAACCCGAGGAACACGGTCATGTTTTAAGATACTTTCATAGTTTCAAACTTCGACCTCTCGGGTTTGAATTCTTGAGGCTGGCGGCCCAAGCAAAGCTTGAAGGTCAGGTATGTCTTTTTGATTACTTACTGTTTTTTTTGTTGCATGTGTTGCTTTTTCGAAAATTTGATTTCAGAAATTCAGTTTTCAAAAAACCAAGGGGGTAAACTGTAGACACCCTCTGTTTGAGGCCCGTAACGGAAGCCCAATGATGAGAAAGTATGAGTTCTGAATGCAAGAGAACCCGAAACTTCTTTAAGCTCAAAAATTCTCAAACCTCAACCTAAAACACTTAAACCCTAGCCCAAGGTGTCAAAGCCCAAATCCTTGGCCGATTTCAGCCCAAGCCATGCAGGCCTGAGCTGAAGAGGTGCACACCTCTTTAGCAGCCACTTGCAGACTGCATTTAATGCAGTCTGATCTTGGCATTAAAGGCTCAACCCCAAACCATTACTTCTATGATTTTAGACGTGTTTAGTTGATTTTTGAAGCAAAAATCAGAGCAAGAAAAGGTGTGCTCATGATGGAAAAGAAAAAGGGGAGGTCTTGTCTTGCTTTGAGAAGAGAAAAAGGAAGGAAGTTTGAGTATTAAGAGAAAGAGAAGGAAAGAGAGGAAGAAAGAGGCCAGGATCATTCTGAAAAAAAAGAAAAAGAAAAAAAAAGTTCTTGAGAAGAAAAGCTTAAGAAAAGAGTGAAAAGGGTAAGTTTTAGCTTGAGACTTGAGGTTTCTTGGAAGAGAAGAAGGTGATCTTGCATTCAAAGCATCCTAAATCATTTAATCATCTCTGAGGGCCTGAGTTAGGAGCTTCAAAAGTGTCTACAATAAGTAAAAGCTCTTTGCTTGAGATTTTAAGATTTTCATTTCATTTTAAACCAATTTTCTTGTCTTTTGTTGTCATTATTTGTGATTATTGTTTGTTTAGTGTTAATATGAAAGCATGAATATGTGAAATAGTGTATTTTATCATAGGTTTAGTTTTATTTGCATTAGAAGTTGATTATTTGCTTTTGATCTCGAATTTCTAGCA
>CATIWK010007144.1:0-24090 GCA_949634005.1 Mallotus japonicus | reverse complement strand
TTTGAGGATCATAATGTGGTTTTAAAATATTAAAAAAAAATTAGTGTAAGTATACCCTCGTAAATATTTAAATGTTTTAAAAATAAATTTTCTTTTTTTGAAAAGGAAAATAAACTTCATTAAACTTTATACTTTAAATATAAAAACTAAATTTTTAAAAACATACATAAGTTATATGATGAGTTGACTTTAAAAATTCTCAATATTGAAAGTTTATTTCCGTGTCAAGTATTTTCATTTATTTATTTATTAAGTAGAAAATATTTATATTTATTTTATCAAACATTTTGTAAAGTAAGTGATGACTTCAAAAATTCTCAGTAGTGAAATATTATTTGGATATCAAGTATCATATTGTAGGCGGCGTGGTTTAGCGCGCACCCAAGTGTTGGCGACTACGATACTGTGTAAGCTCAGGGCTTACTAGAATATATGAATATGGGCTTTTGGACCCATCAACGGAGATGGAGTCGCCACCCGGATAAAAGCCGGGATACACTTACAACAACTAGATTCCACGGAGATACCCAGAAGCCGTCTTCAGAGATCGGGTTCGGAAACTGGGTATGGGCTTCGAATGCCCACCCGACCTTGCGGTCGGCCTCCGTTTGTGTTTCATATATTATTACCTTTAGTTATTGAATGATTTCTTTTCTAAAAGTTGTTCACGCATTGCTTTCAATTTTCAAAAATTACAGAATTTGCACATTAGTCTCATTTGCTTGCTAATTACCTTGGCAATTTAAACAAATAAATGAAAGAATATTACAATCATGCATTCAATACAAATGGGAAAAGGATTCGGGATTACAATTTTTGTACAATTATTACAATAATCCAAATGAAAACCACTCAAGAACTAATTAATTGAAATAAAGACTATAAATCACTACTAAATCTACAACAACTACCGTTAGTCCTAAAATCACAAATATTCACAAATGATAATTTAAATCATACTTATAGTGTAGTAAACATGAATAATCACATAAAGCATGAATTGACCATTTAAACAAATTACCATTTGAATAAGATAATCATGCAATTAGTACATGGAAGATCATATATCAAATAGAAAATGTGTATAAAATATAAGAAATATACAGAAAATAAACTGAATGTATACTAGAGAAAACCAGAGTCATGCATGACTCTGGGCGAGAGCTGAGGCGATCGCCTCATCACGAAGAGGCGGCGCCTCTATGAAGAGGCGTCGCTTCTTCGATAGGGCGATTTGCTTCAGGAACACACACTTTCTTAAAACTTAAGTAACTCAAATATACATGCAAATAGACATAAAACAGAGATTCAATCACTTAAATATCACGTATTTACACAATCATGCTCGCATATAACATCTCATAAACAACAAAATACTCAAGAGAAACTAAAATCTAACAATTTATGCTCTTTATACAAAAATGAAACTTAACAACTTAAAATTAAAGATTCTCACTGAATGAAGACTTTCTGGAGCTCCTAACTCAGCCTTCAGAGCTTGTTTTGATGATTGAATGCTATCAAGAGTCCCTCTACTTCAAAGGAATGGTCTCTTTAAGCCTTAGGAATCCCTTCTCTTGCTTCCTCTCCTTTGTTTCTCTTGGTTTTTTCTTTTTCCTCTTTCAAAGACGTTTTTTTCTCTTTTTTTTTCTTCTGAATAATGTCCCCCAGGATCCCCCTAAAAAAATCCACCTAAGTCTCTATTTAAACCCCCCTTCCCCTCTCTCTAATTTCCCTAGGATTTAGGTTCAATCTCCACCAAGTCTTTTTTCATCATTGCCCCTTCTTTTCTCCAGCTCATTTTAACCTCAAAAGTCCTTGTTTTTGTTCCAAAAACGCAGCTGGAAAAACAAGTGGGATTGAGTTAAATGCAGCAATAAATGACATTTATTGCTGCAGGGGATATGTGTCATGAGGCGGCGCCTCACCGACAACCAGGGTGAAGAGGCGGCGCCTCTTCATTGAGGCGATCGCCTCTTCACCCAAGGCTAGTAATCTGGGCCTCGGCTTGAAGGTTAGCAGGCTAGGGTTCAATGTCTATGTCTTAGGCCTGGTCATTTTGGGCTAGGTTTTAGGCTTTAGAATTCATTTCTAAGAAAGTTCGGGACTCTTCTCACATCCGAAGTACGGACTTGCTCATTACCGGGCTTTCGTTGCTGGCCCAAACAGAGGGTGTCTACACATATATTTATTTATTAACTAGAAAATTGTTATATTTATTTTATTAAACATTGATGACTTTAAAAATTTTCAATGTTGAAAAATTATTTCCATATCAAGTATTTTCATATTTTATTTGTTAAGAAGAAAATTATTATATTTATTTTATCAAACATTTCGTAAAGTAATTGATGGTCATGACTATGTTTGTAATTATAATCACATCTTGTAATATATTTGTTTTTCTTCTAATTTCTATATGATTCACAAATTTGATTTTGATTAGCTTTCATATAAGTACCCACCGTTAATATGGTTTTTACTTGAATAGAAAATTTAACCAAATAAAAGAAATAATAGAGGAAAAAAATGCAAAAGATAATGTAATAGGTGTATCCATGTTAGGCCATATCCGTGTATCATGGAAAAGATTTATATTCTCCATCTGTATTTTATTATGACTATACATTCTATTTAATTAATTTTGAGGATGTTATTTATTTATTGGGTGATATATATATATATATATATATGAGAAAATCTTTTGGGCACAAATTATGCCAAAAAAATTTGGCACAAATTAATTAATGCTAAGTATAATTACTTATATATTCTTTAATATATTAGATAAAAAATTAAAAAAATCTTTGAGAATTTTAGTGAAATATTCTTATTTCCTTAATTTTGTCTATGATTTTGTCAAATTTTTTTATTAACATGTATTACCATGAATAAAATATAACATAATACCATATATAAATAAAATAGGAATAAATAATCTTGTTAAAGCAATTATCTATTATGCTTGTGGGTACCTAATTTTCAAAAGTAATGTGAATTGGGTTTTTAATAGTAATAATGTAAAAATTAATTTTTGAAATAATATTAATGGCAAATATCATAAATAAAAAATAATTCAATCATTAAAAAATTAATCAATCATAAAAAGTAAAGTCCTACTATAACTGATCGTACTATTATAACTTGTTGCATCATAAAACGGGCCCAATAATTTTTCTTATTATGCTTTTCAATAATTTTTTTATTCTTTTTTTTTTCCTACAATTTATTCATATATGAATTCAATAAAAAAAAATGATTGACAAAATTCAAAAAAATTGACATATATATATATATATATATATATATATATATATATATATATATATATTGACATATACTTTAGAACACATTATTTTAATGCATATTTAGGCTCCTACCTCGTTTTGTTAAATTATTTTAAATTGCTATTCAAAAAAATTATTTGAAATTGATTTTTTAATATTATAATGTAAAAATTAACCTTTTTCTTTTTTAATACATGGCTATTGGCACTCTTATCTCTTTAAATATATTATATTTATTTTAATTTTTTATACAATTTTTAAAAATTGAGAGTTAATACCTTTATCTTGCGAATTTCAAACCTTTCAAATTTAATTACATATTAATTTTTGAATTGTAAAAAATACACACTGAGTCTAGAGGTGTAAACAAGTTAAGCAAAACTTTAATTAGCTCTGAGTTTAGTTCGTTTATAATCAAGCCGAACTCATAAATTTTACAACTCCATCTCAACTTCTTCTTCTTCTATAACTATACAATTAATTAATTGTATATGAGTCTTGGACTATAGAATTTATGGACTTTAAATTTTGGTACAAACACATATAATAACTAAAAATAATATATTAAAAATTTTCATTGGTATGGCTAAAATTTAATACATCACTATTTTTTAAATTAGATTGTTATATTTATTAATTTCTTTTTTAATTAATAATTAATTATAAAATTTATGAATTTAATTTTTAGTTATTAATTAGATAAAATAAAAATTTAATGAACGGTTGATTACTAAATCAAAAAATTAAACTTAAAAAATAATATCAATTAAGTTAAAAAAAAATAATTCTTATACTTTTATTGTGAATAAGTCATGTACTAAAACTTTTGTAAAACTATATTATCCCTTATTTGATTCAATTCCATTGAAGATTTCATTTCATTTTTAAATGAATTTTAAATAGAATTTATTTACAAATGAATTTCAAATTCATTTAAACCAAATATACTTCATTAATAAAAATTAATTTAGTTTTAAACAATTTTACAAAATTAAAAAGTTGAAATTTAAAATTAATTATATAAAGTTTTCATTTAAATAGACATACTTACTTGGATTTACAAATAAATTTTATAAATTTTCATGAAATTTATTTGAACCATTTAATTAACTGTCAATATAGAGTTTTTTTTTTTTTTTAACGAATAAGCCTAATGCAAATAGTTTTCATATACCCAATTTAGCTTTGAATACATGTGCATATATTCAATATAAAAACCATATTAAGTTTTCTTTACAGTGGGTATATGTATATGAAAAGCTAATTAAAAAATCAATTTTTTTAAATCATGCAGAAATTAGAAAAATGCGAGTATAAATATGATAAGGTTATGAACATAATTATGGCCATGAGTTATCTTATAATACATGTAATTCAAATAAATATAAGTATACAGATTATATATTTAATATGTGAAAACGGTTTCTCAATAATGTGAAAACGGTTTCTCAATATTGGATATTTTTTAAGTCAACTCCATTGAATTAATATATTTCAAAATCTAGTTTCCATATTTAAAATATAAATTTAAAATTTAATTTTTGAAATATTAATTATTTATGAGGATACATTTGTCTCTCAAATTTTCTTAATTTTTATTTTAATAAGGAAAATTATTCATAAAAATTGTTAAAACTAATTAACTTCTTGTTTGAGAGAGCTAAAACTAATAAACTTTCAAACATATAAATATTATATTTATTGAATTTTCTTTAACGTATCCTATTTACAGTTATCTTTTAATAAGTAAATGTCTTCCAACCTTTTCTTTATCAAATTTATATATATACTAGTAAACAACCATGTGCCTCGCACCTGAATAAAAATTTTTTTAGACTCGTGATATACAGTAAATGAACTATTAAACATATTATTATTATTATTATTATCATTATTATCATTATTATTATTAAATAAATGTTTAAAAAATAATAACAGTGTTATTCATTTTTATGACAATTTGATATTAACTTAATATAGTTATAATTCATTACAATTTTGATAAATCTTTTATTTAAATAATTATATGATATTCCTTCAATATTTTTTATAATTAATTTTTCTCAACTCTAGAACTAATTTTATATAAAAAAAAATATAATAGCCACAATTAATCAAAAGATGATAAAAAGTCATTAGTTATTTTTAATAAAAATTTAAAAATAATAGTAGTTATATTTTTTTATATAACAATTTAAATATTATAACCCCATTAAACTTATAATTTATTACAATTTTAGTAAATTTTTATTTTTTAATAAATTATTTAAAAATAATAAGAGTATTATTTTATTTATATGTCAATCTTGATAGTGTCACATTATATATCATAAAGTGATTTATTAAAATTTTAATAAATTTTCTATTTGAACAATTATACAACACTTTTTCAATATTTTTATTTAAATAATAATATAATTTTTATTAGAGATAAAATCAAAGTTAATTTTATTAAAATAGGAAACATATTTTCAATTAAATTTGAATTACATTTTAATTAATTTGATTTTTTTATCAGAGATAAAATAGAAGCCAACCTAATTTGAATACGAAATATATTTTCTATTAAATTAGAATTATAGATTAATTAATTTAATTTAATTGACTAAATTATCCAATTTTTATATAACAATGAGTGAAGACATTTTGTAATTTTGTCTGTCCCCCCTCCTCTTTCATACATTTATATACATACATACATATATATATATATATATATATATATATATAAATTTTTTTCCTCATAAATCTGTAGTATTAAGACAAAGAAAATATTTAAAATAAAGATTTTTTTCTTATAACAAACTGACTTGCTCTTAAAATATGACATTAGTAAGTTTTTATTAAACTAAATTTTAATTAGATTCTAAATTCAAAAATATTTAGTTTGAATTGAGAAATCAAAATAATTTCAGCAGGATTTTTATGAAAATATTTCCTAATAAAAGGTTTTTTGTGCTTGAATTTTTATCAAATTAAATTCTCTTATATTAAAAGAATAGAAATTAATTTCGTATATAATGTGGTAAGAAACACTTATGAAATAAAAAAAAAAAACTTTTGATAAAATTCCTTGAATATTTTAAATAAAAATACATCGATTTATTTACCTTCCCTGACCTTGAACCCGTAGCTAACAGCGGTGAGATTAGACACAGTAGTGTGTATAGGGTAGGTTGGCCATGGTGGTAATAAACCCAAAACGAACGATCAGAGTTTCTCATTGTTTGTACGCTAAAAATTCACAGACCCCAATGTCTCTGTGAATCTTTTCAGTACTCTTTTCGTTCCGTCGTCTCTGTACTGTAATTTAACACTTGCATTGTTTACTATATCCTCACGTAATTACCTCTGCTTAACTTAACACCCGGTAACCATTCACAAACAAAATCTCTGATCATTATTCATAAAGAAACAAGAAGGGCACATATAAAAATTACTGTTATAAGCTTTATTTATTACTTCTTCTGCTCTGCTACAGTATTTTCTCTTTTGCTTGTGTTCTTCTTCTCATCCCCTCCACTTCTTCTACTTAAGCGCATAAAACCCACTACTACTGTGCTTTAATTTTGTTCTCTGCTACCCTTTTAGTCATGGATGAGCTCTACGCTCTTCACTCTACTTGTAGTGGTCATTACTCTATGCAGCAGCCGGTTATGCCGGAGAATATGGTTGTTGCTGCTCCGGTTGATTACCATGGCGCCGCTTTTTCTTCGCCTGGGGTTTCTTTTCCTATGTTGGATTCTGAGCAGTTGTTTTCTGGCTCTTCTGCTGTATCTGATGCTGCTTCTATGGTGGCTGAGATGCAGAGAGGTGGTGGTGGTGGCGGGGGTGGTTCTGAAGAGGAGGTTTCTAGTGCAATTAGGGCCAAAATTGCTTCTCATCCTCTTTACCCGAAATTGCTTCAAGCTTATATTGATTGCCAGAAGGTATAACATTATAATATATATGAAATGCAAATTGTACATTGAAAGCCGTTGCTTTAGCTTTTGGGCTGTCTGTATTGCTTTACCAAAGAACAAAACACGAACTTTTGCATAAAAACCGCAAGGGCAAAAAGAATTAGGCCTAAAGGAGAAGAAGAGCTCCTGGTTTTCTTCAAGTGTAAATTGACAGAATTATGTAGAAAAAAAGAGAAAGCATATGCATTTCTGAACGCTCTTTTTGATTCTTGAAATCTAGATACAAACGGTAATCTCTAGCGTGTGTTGAGATTGCCTGTGTAGTTCTCTCCAGTGTGAACCATTCAATTGCTTTTGAGTCTTGACATTTTTTATGCCCTTTTGTCGTAGTTTAGTTGAAAAGAAAGACTCTTGTACTACTGGTCAAAAGGGCAAAATACAATGCTAAAGTTCCAAATAAAACCATGGCTTTTAACACTGCAGGTGGGAGCGCCACCGGAGATGGCATATTTGTTAGATGAAATCCGGCAAGAAAGTGACTTTTCCAAGGCTGTTGTTACCTCTTGTTTGGGTGCAGATCCCGAGCTCGATGAATTCATGGTCTCTTCTGTTACTTACCTATAATCTCGTTTCTATTTTCATCTCCTAGTTAAATAAACCCTAATTAAAGCTCTGCATAACCTCTCTTCTATTGTCTTTTCTCCTTCAAGTGGGTATTGTAATATTAGATTTGTGGTTTTTTCTGTGCAGCAAACCTACTGCGACATTTTGGTGAAGTATAAATCGGATCTTTCAAAGCCCTTCAATGAAGCCACCACTTTCTTGAACGATATTGAAGCACAGTTAAATACTCTCTGCAACAGTACTGCTTCTTCCAGAACCCATGTTTCCGGTCTAATTCTCTCTCTCCTCTCTCTATATAAATATACATATTATTTATTGATGTATGTGCTGTGGATTTCTTTATAGTTTTGTCTTCTATTATTATGGGACATGATCACATGAGGAAAGAAACCCAAGCGCATGTTAGCATGAATGAAAACCTAGGCGCATTTTAGCAGGAGAAGAATAGCCTTCACAAAAGCCTGCACCTTTGACAACATATCTTCTTGTTTTGATTTTTTTTATTAACTACAGATGAAGGTTTCAGATGTGGGGCATAACCAAATCAAAACCCTAATTTGGAAAACATTATCTTTTTTTATTGATCTGCACTGAGTACACCAGCATTGGTACCCCCTATTTAGCAAGGGTTAGGACTTGGATGATTTGGGTGCTTCATCTCTCTATCTATCCCTTCCTTTAAGCTGTTCATGTAAGAAATGGTGTTCTTCTCCTTTGAATAAAATTTAGCTGGGAATATAACAAATTTCTGAAGTCATCGGTAACATAACTGCTGGACAACTGTTGCACTTCGGTATTCTTGTTAGTTTTCAAATAATTTTCTCTTTCCCCATAGTTGTCTTCTTGAGTATAAAATATGAGTTCAAATGGGTATTATATGTGGAAAATGTTAAATTACTCAAGAATGTGAGTTCAAATGAGTATTATATATGGAATATAATGAATTTTGGAAGTTTTTTTTGTTGTCACAGGCGGTGTTGTTGATGTACTTATTATAGGGGATGTGCAGAAACGTGTTATCTTTTGTCCATAGGCTTATCTGAGGTTGACAATTAATATTTTATGTTACTTGCTTTGAATTTATTTTATGGAATAATCTTTGATTGTCGGTGTCAATTGAGATGTCATTCTACTTGTTTTGTTTTCAAAAAATGCATATGAATCATGAGTCCAGACTATTTTTTAGCTACTGAATCATGGGAAAATGCTTAGAGTGGAAACCATTTAATGCCTTGCCTAAAGAACCTGCCAGTTGTGGATATTCAATGGCTCATGGTCAAGCTCACTTGATGTCTCTTAGTTATTACTATTGGACAAGGTTGAGACAATGCTGACTCATGATCAATATGCTGTTATGCATTTCTGGCTGTGTTGGAGCGCCATTCTTTAGTGGTGTGGGTAGCAATGGGTAATGGTAGTTTACTTTAAACAACTGTTCATCTACTTTATTGGAACTGAATTTTAATTAGAGATTAAAGACTAAAGTATCAATGGAGCATGAGTTGTACTGCGTGCTTGGGAGGAATTAAAAACTATTCCTCGGAAAAGGTCTAGGATAATTGGATTAGTTCTGGCATCAATCCATTTTTTTCACATAAAAAATTCATTGGGAAGAGTTGCAGGATTGACGAACTTATAAAATAAAACTCTAACTGAAAGCAAGTCCCTTTTCTGCTTAATCATCCGCATCACTAAATCAAATAGATACCATACTGAATCTTACGACGACAATTTGTGGTGGCAGACTGAAGTACCAAGAGTTAGGTTTTCAAAATATTATAATTGCTTTTGAGGAGAGAAAGAAGCCGAAAAACATTTGCTCATGTTAGGATAAGTTCACGTTTCCCTTTGTCTTCTGTTCTTTTTAAGATACCTGATCTTGGTTAATCTCTTGCCTTTGAAGCTTAATTTAATTCAATAATGTTTGAAACCATTTGCTTTTGTGCTTTGTACAGATGGACTTTGTCGCTTGAGTTGCTGTTTTAGTAATGTTTCTATGTGGTCATGGCTAAATAATTTTCATTTAATATTTTTGCTGGCTGATTTTAGCATCATTTTGAGATAAAGCTGCTTTTATTTCATTCATTGTTTCTAGTTGTGGGCATGGAGGCTATACTTTTTTCTCCCGGAGTATCAACTTTAGATACTGATTGGTTGA
The DNA here is from genome assembly GCA_949634005.1 of Mallotus japonicus. NCBI lineage: Eukaryota > Viridiplantae > Streptophyta > Magnoliopsida > Malpighiales > Euphorbiaceae > Mallotus > Mallotus japonicus. Next base: position 14,119 of record CATIWK010007144.1, on the reverse strand, counting down.
AAATAATATAATATATTGCTGCATGCGTAAAAGTAAAGTTCTAATTTTAAAAGTGTGTTTCTCTTAGATGTAATCTACCAAGGCTTTTTGCATTCTTTGAAATTAATTGCCAGCTTACAATATTTTTTTGCTCCAGTCATTTGCAATAGCTGCATTGTTCTATTATAGACTTTGCTGGATTGTTCTATGCTGTACCAAATGTTGAGCGGATTGTTGTTCACCTTTTAGACAGTCTGAGTCTAAATTTATGCTATTGCATATCTATTATGTTTAATTTGGAGTAATATGAAGCATACAAGTTTTCCACTTCTCATGTGATCCCCATTGTTTTCTTGGATTAATTTCATTTTGTTGTCTTTCTTTCACGTATTTTCACCTTGTTAAGATTGTTAATAGTAATGTCTTATTTTGCAAGCATGTAAAACAAATTAGTTAGTGAGATCTATGGCTCATTTATATGATGCATGTGGACGGCGTGTTTTCGATGTACCAATCAAGGGCTAATATTGCTTGTATTTATGATGCTTTTCATAATAATTTTGAAGTATTAGTGTAGACTCTAATCATATCAAAATGAAAATTTGCTTTTAAATTCTAAGGCTTAGCAGGATGCAGTATTGGAATTATTTTCTGTTTTCTTTGTTGAATAGTTTTTCCTTGCATGGCGTATGAGTCTCTCCGAGTGGCATTTGCCATGCTTACTGTTCATCAGTGCATTTATCACTACAGGCAGCAGGTGAAAATAAGAATACAGAAATGTGAACTTGAAAAATTAATTCCGCATTGTGTGATCTGCAATGTGCTGCTATTTCACAGTAATGTGCATGTTATTGTATTAATTCTGCCGGATGAGCATGATTAAAGTTCTAAGCATTGCATTGCATTGCATGTAAAGTTCCTATATTATTGTCATTTTACTTGCTGCCCTTTAGGGGCCAATTTCCTTGCAACAACCTGCATAATATTTCCTTGAGGAATTTAGAAGAAAAACTAGCCCGAATGGTTAAAAGGACATAAATAACATACAATTCCGATATATTTATATATGTGTGTATTCTTTGACTGTGACTCTGTTGGTTTTAATGAGGGGATGTTGTATGAAATATGATGAGGGGCAGCAAGTAAAATGTTGGTTTTAATGAGGGGATGTTGTGTGAAATATGAATTTTTGTGAGGGCATTGTAGACATTTGGGTATGGAAAAAAAAATAATAGGGTAGTAATAGTAAACCACATGAACGCCCGCAGTTACAGCTGCAAATGCAGGTTCTGAAGCCAAAGAAACTGAGACTCTCACTCTCACTGGTCCAACCTTTCGGTGGGTTTTAAATAAAAATCCTTTGTCTGTGTTCTTCATTCCCCAAGATTTGTTCCTTTCTTGATCAGTCATTAATTGGTGTCAAGCAAAATTCATCTGTGCTTTTACTTAAATCAATGGTTAAAAAAAACTCTATTTGTGTGCCAGAGCCTCACTGCCCTTTCTCTCTCTCTCTCTTATTTATATATATATATGTATATCGTCTGGATTCTAGAGCCAGTTGTCATTTCATTTCTGGGATTTATCACGTTTACGTAAAGTTTGAAGGGGATTGTCATTTTTTCGCCTTGTCATTAGTCAGGACAAGACCTCACACATTTTTATTTTTTCCCTGGAACTAAATGCATGCACATTTTTAAATCCTCTTGCCTTTTATTTCTCTAAACATTATTTAGTTTCATAGCATTTTTCTACTTTCTTTGGAAAAGAAATGCAAATATATTAAAGTTCAGCATGAGAAAGCAATGATGATCAGGTGCTATAACAATGAAAAAACAGAAGGGTCTTAACTGGAAGATCTTTTATTAACTTTTCCAAAGTGGATGGAGGCTGTGTGAGGTTACTGTAATGTACTGTTGTTAGAGATAAATATTGGGTTTTATGCTTTTGGTTTTTTTTTTTTTTTTAATAAAACCATTGTCAGTGATCGAGCTTCGAGAGCACCACAAGCTTTAAAAAAAAGAGAGAGATATGGGAAGAGAAGAGAGAGGGCGTGCGTGCCTTGCGGGTTATCTCTCCCCCACCCTCCCAGACTCATACTCTATTTTCTTTTCCTAGGGCCGTACACTTCATACACACCAGCTAAAACCCTTCACTGACTGGACACGACCCAACAACAAGCCTCACCTTCTCTCTCTCGCTCGCTTTTACTATCTTCAATAATAAAAGGTTTTAAAAATGGCTTTTGGGTCCCTACAAGCAAACATCATGGCATGGCATGGCATGGTATGGCGCAAAGTGTAAGTAACATCACATCCGTGGAGACATGGAATCTCTGCCTCCATGTGTGTTTTTCTTTCTGTTTCCCACCACTACACTTCCCTCAATTTTCCCTTGCCCTTCTTAATTTTCTACTTAACTCTTGGTACGATTACTGTTACACATTTCACTTGGTTTCATTAGCTAAAATCTGTCTTCAATTGTACAATAAATGGCTGCTTCTTTATTATGTTTATCTGCTATTTTTTTTAATACATGAGACTGATTTTTTGAAGCAGGAAAAAATCAGTAACAGTAATATACGACTGTTTTTTGTAATATATATGGCTGCTTCTTTATTATATAATATATACGACTGATTTAAGTTGTTGATAAATGCTGTATGGTTGAATCGAATAAAATAAGTGCAGGAAAGGTTGGACTCGTTAACTTTTGTTTAGCACCTCATGCAGTGCAAAACATTAAATTTTTATAGCCAGAATGTGACATGCTAGTTAATTGCAACTTACACCAATTTTTATTGAACCATGTCAATAGGGTTTTTATTCCTTGTCTTTTCTTATGTACTTGCTAATCGCGTGCAATGCATTAGTGATTAGTGTGTCTAAACAAGCTCTTTGTGGTCTTTTTCGACACAGTTCTTGTTAACATGAAATGGATTATTTGCTTCACTGTTGTAGCAGATGAAGCTGTCGGTTCATCTGATGAAGATGCCAGTGGAGGAGAGATAGAGGTGCAGGATTCTGCCAGTGCAAATGAAGATCGAGAGCTCAAGGATAAACTGTTGCAAAAATACAGCGGCTACATAAGTACCCTAAAGCACGAGTTTTCAAAAAAGAAGAAGAAAGGAAAGCTGCCAAAGGAAGCAAGGCAAATCCTACTCAACTGGTGGAGCATTCATTACAAATGGCCATACCCAACGGTAACTAATCCTTCAAAAAAAAAAAAAAAAAAAAAAAGGCGCTGTAAATTGGTAAAAAGCCCTAGCTAGGTTATTTCTGTTGCATCTGTGCTAGGGTTTTAAGAGAAAACATAACATGAATCATTAATGTCAATTTCTTCAGGAAGCAGATAAAGTTGCATTGGCTGATGCAACTGGGCTGGATCAGAAACAGATTAATAACTGGTTTATAAATCAAAGGAAGCGGCATTGGAAGCCGTCGGAGAACATGCAGTTTGCCGTTGTGGACAGCATATACGGACCATATTTTCATGAATGACTCAGGTGCTGGGAATGCATGTTTGCTGTAACTGTTTAGCCTTTGTAAATTCTTTGAACAAACGTTCTTGCTGATGCCAATCAAATACTGCTTACCACTTTAATTATCTAACTTTTGAAGAACAACTGCTGCTTTATAGCTTCAATTCAAGACTATAAATTGATTGCTTGTGTATATATTTTTTTGGAAAATCCATTATGTGGCTCTCAAGCTCATGTGGTTTGCTTTACTGAGCTCCTATACATTTATTGTGTTTTAAAAGACCTTTAAACATTTATTTGATACAACATTGAACTCTTTTTTTGACAAAAAGACTTAAAGTATAATTGATATTTAAGAGTTTGATGCTGTATAAAATAAATATTTAAGGATCTTTTAAAATACAATGTGTATAGGTGCTTAATAAAACAAACCATGAAAATTCAAGGGTCACCTAATGAGGTTTTTTTTTTTTAAATTTCTTTAAACATATATACATGCCTGCCTAGCTATCTTAATTTTATTTGCGCAGTATTTCTTGAATTTTAATGTGGAAGATGATGTCTTCTGACTTCTCAGCAAAACATTAAATTTGCACAAAAATTTGGTATTTTATGACTCCAAAGTGAAGCCAAATCCAACATCGAATTGATGTTTGTGAACAGTGTTATAGGAAATTTGTTGTGCACTGTTTACCAACACCAAATATTAGGAATGTAATCGAGTCAAGTCGAATTTTGGTTAGTTCGAATTCAATTTGGTTCGTTTATAATCAAGCTGAGCTCGCTAAGCTATTTGGTGTTCACGAGTTGTTTACGAGCTTAAACGAGTCTAAATAAATTTTAAAAATGCAAATAATAAATTAAAATTATACATTAAAAAAAAATTATAATATATGTAATAAAAAATTATAATTTTATTCTAATAATATATTTTCTAAAATATTTTTTACAATAAGAATTTATATATAATATATCTAAAATTAAATTATTAAACATTAAAATTATGAGCTGGCTCGTGAGCTTTTATGTGAGCCTATTCACGAGCTTCGTGAGCCGAGTTTTATATAGTTTAAGCTCAGTTTGTTTATTAACCGAGTTTCAATATACGAGATCGAACAGTTTTTATCGAGCAGAATACTGAGTCGCTCGCGAGCAGTTCGACTTGTTTACAGCCCTACCAAACATTGTTCACTTTTTTTTATTAATTACAAAAGAAGTCATATGTTTTCAAATTTGTAATATTTGAGACCAATGTCAACTTGACATTATTTTAGTTTCCTTTTGAATGCGATAATTATTTTATTTATTTTAAGGAATATAAAATTATTTGAATGTATTATTATTTATATTTTATTTAATTGTAATGTTTTATACGTCTTAATTAAATAAATTGTGATATTTTATATTATTTATTATTAAATCTAATATTTATATTACTGTTATTTTAACTAAATTTTAGTTTCACTTATATCAAAATTGAATTAAGATAATCCATAATTTAATTTCATTTTTATTAATATAATTATAATATTTAATTATATAATATTTATAAATAAATATCAATAATATTTAAATTGGATGAATATGTACAAAATAAATAGTATGGATATAATTTGTAAAGATAATAAAAAGTAAGGAAGTAATAAAAATAAGAGATATAAAAGAATATATAAAGAATATTCTTTTTGCTGTAAAAATTGGTATTATGGATTAGAGATCAAATTACTGTAGAAACACCATTTTGTGCAAAACTTGCACCAATTTAGTGTTTTGGGTTGAAGATACCCTAATCCAATAGCCCTACTCCTTATTTGAGGGCATTTTAGTTGGTATATTTAAAATTTATGATGTGTACTTGTTTTAAAATAATTATTTTTTCTTTAAATTTCATATTCAAATGATAAGATTATTACTTTTTTTTTTCAATTAATAAGGTAAGAAATATTAAAACATATTTTTTGAACTATTATTATAAAATCAATTAAAGTGATAGAAAACATATTCTGAAATACTTTAATTGTGTGATACAAAATCATATTTTGTTTGCAATTTTGAATTATTTTTCATTATATTAATGTCTAATTAAAACCATGTAATCAGTAGATTAATGAAAATGGTGTGTTTATTATTGAATGACACATTGCTGTCATGAATGGTTTTCATGGAAAATTTCTAAGCACTATGTGATTTTGCTTGGTGTAAAGCATTGATGGGTGGCCGTGGTCTTGAGGTTATGACAAGGATAGGGCACGGTGGGCACCATCAATTTTGGTCGGCTGAGTCAACAGTAACCATCACCACGAAATTGAGTTGACAACAACTAATACTGGAATAAAAACCCATCGATTCATGAAGATTATCGGCTTTTGATCAGTTTTCAGAATTATCGGCTTCCAAGTTGCATGTACTAAATGATGAAATGGATGCAATGTCATTGTAGGTCCCTGAAAAATCAACCTTGCAAAGGTGTAGAATGTTTTTTTTTCTATGCCAACTTTGACATTCTATTTTTTTACTACAGCATTATATAATTTTGCCTTTGTTTCGTGAATTTCCATGAACTTATCTAGCTGCAACTACCCCGTTTTGGCGTTCACAAGTCAATGGTATTAGCATTATACATGACTTGTTAATTGTAGTAGTTTAGATCATCAAAAGATGGTTTCTTTTCTTGGTGGGGAAATTGTTTCTTCTTTTTTTCTTATTAATAATTATGAGCTACCAACAACCGATAGAATTAGTTGGTAAGAAATTGTTCTAATTTAAATTAGGTTTCAAATTTAAATAATAATGTATACAGTTGTATTAAATTAATTGTTATTAGACTTTTACCGTCTTTGTAATCTTGTTCAAATTGAACTAAATTAATCAAAGTTCAGTGAACTTTTAATGCCAATAGTTTTAAAAAAAAAATCATTGGCTACAATGATTTTATAATAAAAGTCACTAAATAAATGTTTATTAATATTTATAATAACAAATATAAAAAATTTTCTTAATAATTTTGTTGTTGAATAGTATCTCGGTTATTTTCTACATAGTTTTGTAGTTGTAGATAAATGACATTTTTAAAATTTGTAATTTTAACTTAAAATTAAGAAATTTTATAGTAAAATAATATAAATTAATTTATAATTTAAATTATATATTTATTTAACAATAATTTTAATTTCTTTTCAATGTACAATAATGAATTTTTCATGATATGGTTGGATTTGAAGTTGCATATTTTCAAACGATATTGGAATAAATTTTAAATGGCATAATATATCTATGATTCATTGTACTTATCATTTTTGTCATTTTGACACTTTAATTTATAATTTTATCATTTTTATATCTAAATTTATTTAAAATATAATTTAAAAACCCCATGTTAGATCACGTGGTATAAAATAGTAAACCGGTATATATCATATTTTAAAGGTTTGACTGACTAAAAACTATAAATAAAAATGTCAAATTAACAAAAAGTGACAAATTATAGATATCAATGGTAATGACTTTTATTTTTTTTAATTGCTTACAAAGGAAAAAAAAGTTTGACTAAAGATTTTAATTTATGACTTTTATTTTTTATTTTTTTTAATATCAATGAATTCCTATTCATTGACCTTGATGCCCGTGATTAGGAATTTCAACTTCTTCTTGGTGTGATTTTTGCATTTTGGCAAATAAAATTTAAGCCAAAATGTAAGTCATGCTCCATGACACAGCAACTTGGCTAATTCTTTTCCTAACTCATTTAAATAATTACAGTAAACCATTGTGTCAAAGCTTTAAGCATTATTTTATCTGGTGAAATGCCAAAAAGTCGGCCATGTGAGGCGCAAGTTTTTCTTAATACCGCTGCATAATAATGGATAATCGTTTTCTTTTAAATTATATAATTTTTTTTTTGAAAAAATATAAAAATTAATCTTGTAAACCAACAGTGATAAGATTTAAAGTCTATATTTCATAATTCTTGTAATTTTTTTGAACAGCAATTAATTCTTTTTTTTTTTAGTCAAGAACAGCAATTAATTCCTATAAACAGTTTTTATTCTTTTTAATTATTTCAACTTTTACTATGATACATATATATGCATTTATATAAATTTTTATCTAAATTTAAAATAAAAAATTATTTTTTACTCCAAATATATTATAGACTATTACATCTGTAATTATTTACTCCAAATTAATTATATCAATTATTAATTAACATATATTTGTATTGACGAAGAAAAACTTATTTTACGAAGGGAAATGTTTCTTGTCACTCCGACAAAGAACAATAAGTTGCAAGGAGCAACTTTTACACTTCTGTACTTTATTGAATTTACAAATTATATTATTAAAAAAATAAAAAAATTATTTACATACTATAAATATTAAAATCATTGCATAGCGAATTTATCCGTGTGCACCTTAAATTTTAGATTTAAAAAAATATATATATAAATTTCAAAAAAAATTAAAAATTCAGAAAAAATAAATATTAATATTATCTCAAATTTATTTTATTCTCATTGTGAGTCACGATATATATCATCGCAATTTTACAATTTGATTTTTTTTTTAACTATTGCAATGGAGAAAATGAGAGTACTTGAGCTTTTTTTTTTTTTTTTTTTTTTTTTTGAAACAAGAGTAACTTGAGTTTGGGGCAAAAGAAAAAGAAAAAATAGCCACTGCATCAAGACCCCCAGGCATTGCAAATTGAATTTGTGGCAAACAACCTTTTTATTGGTATATTAATAACAGTCAAGGTTGAAATCATCCAAAAAAAAAAAAAAAAAGCAATGCTTGATACTGAATAAAAGTAAACTTAGTCATCATTTAACATGATTAGACTTTTTCTGAGAATTGCTGTACCCTGCAAATTAAATGGCCTTTTTCTATTTGGTTATGTATAAAATTGGAAACTATTTAACGCCCAAAAAAAAAAAAAATGGAAACTATTTCAAGTCATTGGCCTCCTCCATTTGTGTATCTAATTTCTCCCCCACTCACTTTGTAATCGATTTTAAATTGCGATTATAGCAATTGCACAAGATTGACATTCAATTGTATCTGCACAACTTCCACCATTTTGTGTGTCAAATGATTATATTTTCTCAAACTTTGAGTTTTGAAGTATAATAATAATAAGAAAAAAAGGAATTGCATATCATATATAAAGCATTTGGTATAAATGTACTGCACAAAATTTTTTAGGATCCATTCGAAAATCTAAGTAGTTATAGTTGACTTAAGTGATCGTGTTCAATTAAATAACAAACTAGTTTTTTATCCTTAAACTAAAAGAAAAATATTTTTGTATGAAAATGTGTTATGTTATGTTAATGTGTATTAAGGTGAACAACCTAAAATTTGATGGAATTAATAATAAAGTTTGCTTTTCCTTGGATGAAACTGGAAATTTTATGTTTGGATTGGAAATGGGTTGTGTGTGTATATATATATATATACACATATGAAAGCTCAGTTGTATGTTTTAAAGTCATAGGCACAAAATATGGATTTATCATTTATAAAAATGAAAAAAAAAAAATTGCAACATGGTCTATATTTGCAAAACTTGTCAAGTAAGTAAAAGTATAGCCAGCTTATAGATTTTGGAATGGAATAAAATTTCTCTATAAATATGCATTCCACCGTCCATGAATGCCAATTATCCTAATATACATTATCATATACTACAGGTATTTGTCCACATATATGTATAAATATATATATAACAATAAAACTAAAAAAAGGCAAAACCAACAAAGCCCAGTTCATTTCATCAAATCTTTCTGTGTTTTTCTTCTTCATCTAATTTTCCATAACAACTAACAGAAAAAACCAATGAAACAGAACATAATTTCTTTCACAAAACCATGTCATAATTCCTAGCAAGTCATGTAAGTTTGCCTCTCCATTGTCCTCTTAAATTCTCAAGGATCAACAAAGTTAGAGGAAGAGATGGATTTTTAGAGAGGTTAATTATATTTTCATGTATTTTGTGTTTCTTTTTCTTTTCAGAGAAGATACAATTTGATGGTGATGGTCTCATGTGCTCTGTTCAATCCAAAAACAGAGAAGAACAGAGCAAAACAGAGGAGAATTAGAAGAAATTAAACCAAGCCCATTTCATTTCAATGCAATTATCATTCAAAATCCTTCAAAATATTACATGGGCGTTCTTTATATTTCTCGTTCTCTACGTTTCATTTTCTGTTTCCACTCGTAGCTCAGAAATTCAACTTATCTGCGGCTGCCCTAAGGAGGAATTGAATTCTACCGTCTCCAGCTCTTTCGTCCCGAATTTTGTAAAAGTCATGGAATCAATTCAACAACAAGTATCCACAAGGAATTGGGGTAATGATTCTGTTACATCTCCTTCTCCTGAGGTCTATGCACTAGCGCAATGTCACGGTGATCTTTCTAGTCTTGATTGCAAACTCTGTTTTAGCCAGGGCAGAGTAAAGCTTCCTCGATGCCTTCCTAAAAGTGCTGCTCGTATTTTTCTTGATGGTTGCTTTATCCGCTATGATAATTACAGTTTCTTTCATGAAACAATAGACCCTGTTTATGACTATGTAAATTGTAGCCAACCAACTGGTGTTCTGATTGATAGTTCCTTGCATATGGAGTTCAAGAAAAAAGTTGCAGAAGTGATTAAGAATGTAACAGAAAATGCGCTAGAAAATGGAACATTTGCTACTGTTGAGGCTAAATCAGGTGTTGTTCCTGCTTATGCATTGGCTCAGTGTTGGAATTCTCTTACATACTCAGAATGTAGAGATTGTTTGGTGATGGCAGGGTCTCAATTGAGACAATGTGCTCCTGGAGCAGAAGGTCAGGCTCTGTACACCGGTTGTTATATGAGGTACTCTACAGAGAGGTTCTTTAATACCACCTCAGAAGCAAATGATGGAGATGGTGAGACTTTGTTTTTGTTATATCTTCTTTGTTTTGTTTTTGGTATTCATAGTTTTTGCTTACTTAGATTTTAGAAATAAAATGAATGCTTTTTTTTTTTTTTTTTTTTTTTTTGCTTTGTTATGAATTTGCATGTTTTGCTGCTTTTACAGGCTCTAATGCTGGAGTTGTAGGAGCAATTGCTTTAGCAACAGTCGCCTTTGTTGTGCTGGCTTCTTTTGGTGCTTTCATAGGGTATGAAAGGTTATCTAAAAGTAAACGAGGTAAAAATTCCATAAATCGATATACTTCGACATATTTTTGGTTAATTAGGCTCTGACTAAGGTTCCAAGTTCGAACTGTAAAACATCATGATCCTGCAGTATTACTGTGAATTTTATAATATCATCTATTTCCTAACACAATGCACTCTTACTTCTCTACAGACCAAGATAGTCTCTGGCGCTTTCCGAACAGGTCTAATTTAAACTTCACTTATGAAGTACTGGAGAAAGCAACCAACTTTTTCAATGATGAAATGAAATTAGGCCAAGGAGGAGCTGGTTCTGTATATAAAGGAAGTCTTCCAGATGGAAGAACAGTTGCAGTGAAGAGATTGGTGTATAATACACAGCAATGGGTTGATCAGTTCTTCAATGAAGTTAACCTGATTAGTGGTATCCAGCACAAGAATCTTGTAAGGCTTTTGGGTTGCAGTATTGAAGGACCTGAAAGCCTTCTTGTTTATGAATATGTACCTAACAGGAGTCTCGATCAAATTCTTTTCTGTAAGTAACATCACAATCTGATACCATCATTTATATACTGGATTATTGTACTATGTAGAGTACTCAAAGAATCTTTATCTTGAATTTCTTTTCTTGCAGCAAATAACACAGTACAGATCCTAAGTTGGCAGCAGAGGTATCATATCATTCTTGGAACAGCTGAAGGGCTTTCATATCTTCATGGAGGTTGTGGTGCAACAATTATCCATAGAGACATAAAAACCAGCAACATTCTCCTTGATGAGAAGCTCATCCCTAAGATTGCTGACTTTGGACTCGCTCGTGGTTTCGCTACTGATAACACTCACATTAGTACTGGCATTGCAGGAACATTGTAAGAATTTGAATCCATCTTCAAATTCCATGGCCATGCTTTTATAAAAATCATATCATATGATCTTCATCTCCACTAAATGATGACATTTGTTTTGGGGTGGTTTTGGCAGGGGATATATGGCTCCTGAGTATCTTGTTCGAGGACAGCTGACAAAGAAAGCAGATGTTTATAGCTTTGGAGTACTTGTTTTGGAGATTGCAAGTGGTAAAAAGAACAGTGTTTACTCGCAAGGTTCAGATTCAATTTTAAACAATGTAGATTTCTTAAACTCTTGGTGCCATTTTCTTTTTGTTGGAAACTCATTATTGCAGCCAATCATCATAGTTCTTTTTCTTTTGTTAATACATCAGATTTGGAAGCATTACAAGGCAAAAAGACTTGTTGAAGCGATAGATCCTAGGCTAGAAAATAAATATCCAAGGAAACATGCAGAAAATGTGCTGCAAATAGGACTTCTATGCACTCAAGCTTCTGCAGCATTAAGACCATCCATGGCTGAAGTAGTTGAAATGCTGACAAATGAAATATATGAAATCCCCACTCCTCAGCAACCTCCATTCTTGAATGCTAGTGTTCTTACTGCCGGTGGCAACACAGAAAACTCTATTACAAAAGTTTCACTTACAAAAAGTTTATCCATAACCTTAAACGGGCACAAAAGACCATCTCAAGTGCCCTCGCTAGACTCCCAAGATTCATTTGTTACAGCTAGTTCTAAATGCAGTTATGCTTCGACAGATTTAGCTTGAACCAGGACAGTTGTATTGATGTTTGAGAATTAGAGGCGCCATTGTGCAGCCGGAAAATGCTAGCCAACAGAGAGACAGAGACTGCATGGTGCCTTGCCTGGAGGGGGTTTTCTTGCCTAAAAACCTTGGTCTGTTGGAGGCGGGATCCACTGGCTTGTATCAGGTGTAAGACGATGGTCCATGCAATAAATTTGCTGGTCTAAGTGGGTTTGAAGAAAACCTATAATTGGGGCATGCATGATATTATTCTTGTTGAAATATGAGAGTCTTCAAGTAAAGAAACAAAAGATGAAAAATGGTGAAATTGGAGCTGAAAACGTTCAAGTTAGATTGCGATTTATTGCACATTAGGCTATTGATTTGTAGGAGGTGCTCATGAGTAGTTGAATTTTTTTCCGTTGAAGAGGAAGATACACAAAGGTTTCCATTTTTTTTTTTTTGAGCAAAACCTTTTTTTTATTTTTGAGTCAACGTTTCCATTTTAGCCTTAGGTATATATTTATAATCTAACTGCATTCACAGATTTTTATAAAAAGTAGAATAATTATTTTTTGTTTCTGTTAGATATAAAGTTCCAACTCATCTGAATTAAGTCGGATAAATTTTGTAAAAAGTATTTTTGCATTTTACATAAAATTCGAATTTAAAATTTTATTTATCAGCATTCAAATTTTAAGACACTTGAACCACCAATTAAAAAAAAAAAAAGTAAAGTTGGCAAAAGTTGATTAGGAAAATAATCCCATGGGAAAAGAGTTTATATTCTCCCCCACAAAGTCCTATAATGGAGGATGGTGGGTTTGTTCAATTATTGAAATCAACAACCATCAAATTGGGTGGTTATGGCTGGCACTAAGACAATTATAGATTAAGCTCTCTGACAAATAAGTTAGTTACATACCATTAACACCACCATTTAGCTGGCTGGGGAGTCTTGAGAGTCAAGTTGTCATGATCTAGCATGATACGACTATGGTTCTTGCTTGCTTGGTGTAGCTTTCTTAAACCTTAATAATTCTTATACTGGGAAATGACTTATTTACATGGCTGGAGCCATGAGTAAGGGACACCAGGCAGAACACATATTCCAAAACATTTAACATTTGTTCATTTATTGAATTCTATATTAGAAATAAGCAAGTATTTTTTTTTTCTTTTTATTCATCAATAATTCAGTCATTTTTTTTCTATAATTTAAGTCGAGAAATAACCTGTAACAAATACTTAAAAATGTTTACTTCAAAGTCTAAGATTTGAACCCTTTTATAATAATGATTATAATAAAATAAGGGTGCCCAATGTTAATCAGTTAAATGACAATTTTTTTTAAAATACAAAAATTATGAATTTAATTCATGATATTATAAACCATAAAACTTTTCATTATATTGAAAAATAATGGAAAATAATGACCATTGAGATTAGTTAATAGAAAATTATTTTTATTTAAGTATTGTACATGAAAGAACATGTTTTTTTTCCTGAATTAATATTTAATATTTGTAAAAGTATTATCTATGTTGCATAAATATTTCAATTAGTAGGTATTTTCTCATATTCATATTCTTATTTCTTCATATTCATACTACTTAGACATTTCATTTTAGAAAATATGATACTTCAATTAAAAGTCATTTTTTCGTATTCATGACCCACAATATTTCCGTACTTATATCCGTGTAACTTAAAGTACTATAAATGGAGAAATCTGGAAAATTGATGAGCAGCCCAATTCTAAGATATGTATGTATATTTATAGAGAAATTTACCAAAAATGCCTATTTTTAAGACTTATTTACTAAAATGATCCTACTTTTTATTAATTACGCTTATGCCCATCCTTCATTTCTCGCGTGTCTTCATTTTATTTTCTGTTTTCTTTTTTGCCCCTTTGGGT
>CATIWK010007081.1:0-16525 GCA_949634005.1 Mallotus japonicus | reverse complement strand
ATGGAGTCTCTTTTCAATTTACTATGAGAATCCAATGGACCAAATGATACCAACTTGTACCTTGTCACTCAATTCTTGTGTTATAGACTCCTTATTTTCACCACCTTCACTGTTCTGATGATTCTCATCTACTTTGTCCTCTCTGTCGGATGCAGAAGCATGTTCTTCCTGTGTTGTATTTCAAAAAACTTAAAATCTCAAGTGGGCAAATAGAAAAAAAAAATAATAATAATACAGCACAAGAAGATACAAACAAAATATATATCACATGCAGTTCAGACCTCAGTTGGATCTAAACCATAGACAAAGAGTTTGCAATCCAATAACGAGATATTTTTAACCTAATGTTACTAGTCCCTTCACATAACTTGATCTATTAGTGGATCCACTTTACCCCACTTTAGCACATATGGCCACAATTTTCATTATGAAATTTATCCTAACATTTACTCAATTAGATCCTAAAGTACCATATTATTTAACTTGAAGTACTACAATTTCTCAATGGCAGACTTAAACTAAGATGGACAATATGTGGAACAAGATGTTTGGTAATTTCATAGGCAAAACAAGAGATTATAAAAAGTGGGGAAACCTGTAGCAAAGTGACTTTGTTATTAGCAAGTACCATTCCTGAAATTGAGCTTCTCATTTTTCCCCTATTTCTTGTTTCTGACTTCCAAACTTAGCTGGGTTTAAAATTTCTGCTAAACTTCTGCCATTTGTTCTATAAGACTCAAAAGTTCTTGCTGAAGGGATAAGAATTATGCACGCAACACAATTTACATATCCAACCTTAATCCGACCAAGCATATTTCTTTCAAATCCACCTCGATCATCAATTAGCTTTAACATTATAAAATGACATATTCATTTTCATGAGGTCACGACTAAAGCATAACTGAGAATCAAAACATCATAGCAACATTGCTTATTTTTGTCCTATCTAATTATCACAACTTTCTTTTCATTGTCCCAACATGCGATGCTTTGTACCAAAAGAGTCTCCTATAAAGCAATTAAATTCAAAAGTCGTGACCTGACAAGCTTATGAGAAACATGCAAGCACCTATTTACCTGCTCCAGCAATTGCAAAGAATTTAAAATCCTCCTCACGGCTGATTCATTCGACTCAGCAACATGTCCTTGATCTTCGGCTCCTTCACTGTCTGAACCTGTATCCTTCTCAACCTCACCTTCAATGAACTGTCGTTAAGGGGGGGAAAAAGATCATCATACATTATATAATAGCTTAATAGCTAAGTACATGGATTTTGCCACCTAGGACAAGTTATACCAGATACTGACACGTGATTATTTCTCTTTCCACCTTCTCATGCTGTTTTTTTTTTCTTTCATTTTAAAGCCAAAACGTAGAGAAGGTTTTCACCTCGCACTCTATATTTTAAGCATACATTAAATACATTTTTTTTTTTAGTTAAAACAAACTTTTTTAATATTTTTCTTCTTTTTTTTTTCAATTATTTGTGTTTCAAATTAATGTTTTTCACAATCAAAAACTAAAATATTTTTTTCAAATTAAGGTTCTCCTTTAAATCTTTTTTTAATCTTCCACCTATCTAAAATATGAAAAATCTAATTTTTTCTTTTTATTTTTATTTTATTATTATAAAATTAATAAAATTAATTAGATGTTATGAAAAATTATAAATTATAAATTTTTATTTTATTAAATAACTAATATATTATTATTATTTTTATCTAAACTACTAATTTAATTAATTAATTATATTTTATTCATATAAAATATCTATATAGCATATATATTTATATGATAGCCACATGATATTTTTGTTTCTTACTATAATTTTTTTTTTAAATTTTTAAATTTTTTTATTGTTTTATAAAAGTGAATTAATGATATGAAAAGTTAAAAGTTAAAAGTTCTTTTTTTTTCTTTATAAACAATTAAAATTTTTTCATAATTTTAGCTATCTAAATTTTAAATTTGTTCTAATTCAAATATCATATGGCATGTTAAAAATTTCTAATGCATCTATATTTTATGTGATCATTCGTATTATAAATTATTAATCCATTTAATACTTAATTTTTGTCTCATGTCATATTTGTTTTTAGTTTTTTGACCTTTTGTATTCTTTCTCAATTCTCACATATCTTTATAGATACTCACATTTTACCTCATTTTGTGTTGTTCATCCTCATAAAATGAAGTATATTCAAAATAAGTATTCTCAGTTTATACTCTTAACCTATAAAAAAGCATAATAAAAATGATATATTCTTTTAAAGGTTTAATTTTTTTTATTATATTACTCATATTATATAGGTATTGTTTTTATTTTTTTTTATTTTATGTTGGTTTTTATTCATAACTTTGTTGATGTATATAAATTTCATATTAGATTATATTTTTATTTTTTATATATATTTATTTGTATTTATTTTCTCATTTATTTAAGATAATTAATATGTCAAAACGGTTTTGGTAAGTGGAAGATTCCTTATTTATATAAGATAATTAATATACCACGTTTTGGTAAGTGAAAGGTTTGAAAAAAAAAAACTCTAGATTGGATGTGTATATATACATATTTTTCTCTAGAGTTTATGTCAGTTCTTTTTCACCTATTGTTAGTTTTTTTGAGAAAAGAAAACAAATATACACAGAAAGAAAATGTGATGTTTTCAAGAAAAGGTGCTAGCACACTAACACCGCTTTTGGTCATCCAATTCCTGTGGATACCAGTAGAGGACGCTGCTGAATTGGCAACGTCTTAATCCGACAAGAAACACTAAAAGCTCGAGGCAGGATGTCACCAACATGAACCCCCTCTCATCCTTCCAATCGTCTTGCCTATTTTTGTCTATGGTAAGATTTTGGAACTCTTTTTGAATTGATTTAATAGAATTGCATGGATCCTATGAGGGGTTCTTGCGATTAAAATTTTATTTCCGTTGTGTGTATATATCACAAAACCCAACAATGTATATACAGTTTTTATCATTTTTGGAATTTTGACAAAAGAATTTCTTTACTTTACTAATGCAACACAATCAACTCTATTTGTTAGAACAACTTCCATTGAGTCTCTACACCTATTCTTTTTTTATTCTGTATTTATGAACTCTTATTTGTTTTTGGAAAACAGTATTTGGTTCAGGATTGCCCATTTTAGTTCCAAGGTTTCTCTAAAATTTTTATTCATAACTTTGTTGATGTATATAAATGTCATATTAGATTATATTTTTATTTTTTGAGTTTTTATATTTTATATCTCTATATGAATAGAGTTTAAAGTGATCATTTTTTTTTACATTTTTAGTCTATAAAAAGTAGTCATAAAGATATTTATTATGTTTCTGTGATTTTTTATTTTGCCATGTATAATGTTTTTTTGTGTAAATTTTATTTTTATTTTTATTTTAATTTATGAATTTGGTATTTTTGTTAATTATGTTAATACTTTTTTGCACTAGATATTACATTAATGAGTTATGAATTATTCCTATTTTATGACCTTTAATTTTTATAGATTATTATTTTAAATTTTTATATTGATAGTTATTTTTATTTCTTTTATTTTTATTTTATTTTTTATAAAATTAAATTAGATGTTATTATTGAAATATTTCTATTTATTTTATTAAATTAAAACTCTTAAATTCCTATTCATCTCATTTAAATTATTGCAAATATTTGTATTCCGTTATTTTTTTTAAAGATAGTTAAAGAGTTAGTATGACTATCATCACAGTCAAAGTGACAGCAGCTGTTTTGTATTATTGATTACTTGAATAATGATTTACAACAAATGAAAAAAATATATATATAGAAATACAACAACACCCAAAATACAATAAGTGATAACTATTAGAAACAAATTAGTTGTGGAGCTGTTATGGACTCTTATATGTTGATACGCCCCCATAAGCTGACGGTGAATGAGACAGCAACCGAAGCTTGGTAAAGAAATGCAAAAATTCTCGTTTTGGCAGTGGTTTTGTTAGCAAGTCAGCAAGCTGATCAGAAGAGGAAATTGGAGCAATAGTAAGTGTTTTCTGCAGAACAAGTTAGCGAACAAAATGGAAATCCACCTCGACATGTCGTGTATGTGCCTTGAATACTGGATTAGAGGATAAGAAGACTGCACTAATGTTGTCACACCAAACTTGTGGTGGTTACTGAAGACAAACACCCAACTTAGAGAGTAACCGAAGCAACCATTTTATTTCCACACACACATTTACGATGGCCTTAAATTCAGATTCTGTAGACGATTTTGCGACAATGGGCTATTTTCGTGAATTCCATGCAATCAAATTATTTTCAAGATAAATAAGGAACCCACCGGTTGAACGCCGATCATCGGGGCACCCCGCCCAGTCAGCATCACTGAAGGCTGTCAAAGTATTAGAGGAGCAATGACTAATGAACAAGCTTTGAGAGAGAGTACCATTCAAGTAACGAAGTACACGCTTCAAGGCTTGAAAGTGAAGATCAATAAGCTGGTACATGTATTGGCATAATCGGTTGACAACAAATGCGATGTCAGGGCGTGTAAGTGTTGCATATTGAAGACTCCCACAAACACGCCTATATAGAGTAGCATCCGAAGAAGAGAGCTTCTAGCCTTGATGTTTAGATAGTGGAGCACTGGTAGCCATAGGTGTGGAATAAGATTTGGATTGAGTCATACCAGTATGACGAATTATATCGGCCACATAGGACTGCTGCGAGAGAAGGAGTCCATGACGATATGAATGGACCTGGATGCCGAGGAAATAATATAAAGCTCCCAAGTCCTGCAATGCAAATTCTTGAGAGAGGCGAGAGATGATGGACTGAATCACTGTAGAATTATCACCTGTAATAATTACATCATCAATATATACAAGTAGAAAATATGAGTGATTATTTTTGTAATACAAAAATAAAGAAGAATCGACATGGGATTCTTCAAAACCAATAGAAAATAAAAAATTACTAAGCCGTTGGAACCAGGCCCGTGGTGCCTGTTTAAGGCCATATAGAGACTTGTGGAGCTTGCACACAAAATGTGGAAATTGAGGATTAATGAACCCTTATGGTTGGACAATGTACACATCTTCTGAAAGTTCTCCATTTAAGAAGGCATTACGGATATCTAATTGATGCAAATGCCACCCTTTGGAAACCATAATGGAGAGAACGGTTTTAATCGTCACTGGCTTCATAACAGGGCTAAATGTTTCATTATAATCAAATCCAAACTCTTGTGTGTAGCCCTTAGCCACGAGATGGGTTTTGAAGCGTTCAATGGTTCCATCATGATGACATTTAATTTTATAAACCCACCTGTTACCAACCACATTACCATAAGTAGGAGGAGGTACAAGGTCCCAAGTGCCATTTTTGTGCAAGGCCTAAATCTCAAATTGCATGGCTTTCTGCCATTTAGAATTGTTGTAAGCTTTAGTAAAGGACGTTAGTTCCACATTTTTGGTGCTGATGGAAGTGAGGAGATGAGCAGAGGGTTTTGGTGCAAGAGTGGTGGAGCGAAGTTGCATATGGTGTTATGCTGATTTTGTTTTTAAATGATTAGAGACTTAGAGGCGGGATGTGGATCAGGTTATTAGAGATCGGCAAATAGTTTAAGGCCATCAAGATTGAAAAGATTAACACGATATGGTGAGTTAGGTGGAGGTGGTTTAGATGAGGATGAAGTTGTTGGAGATGTAGTAGTTTTGGAAGATTGAATGGATAAGGGAGAAAAAAAAGGTTAGGTTGGGTGAGGATTCAGTAAGTGAGTGAAGATAGTTACCTTAAGAAATGGAAGACGTAGGAATAGGATAAGTGAGCTGTAACCATGGTTCGGTTGGCATGTTGACTGGCGGCTCATCTATAGGATTGGAAACACCTGAAATACGTTTAAAAGGAAATTTTTTTCATCAAATTGGACAAGCTGGCTATGAACTTAGGATCAAAAGTGAATTGTATTTTCAATATATCAAATGTAATACATACAGGTACATATATACGGTACAGTGTGAAGAGATTGTATTACACTAAATAACTAAGTCCTAGTGAAGAGATAAGTATCAGTGAGGAAAGATTAGGCTTTAACAGCCCCCCACAAACCGAAGGGTGTGAGGAGCTCAACAACCTTAGCTTGGATGTGATGGTTTGAAATTGCCGAACACCAAAAGGTTTGGTGAAAATGTCACCGACTTGGTCTTTCATGGAAACGTGTAGAACTTAAATTTGACCGTTTGCTACTTGTTCCCTGATAAAGTGATAGTCAAGCTTGATGTGTTTGGTGCGGGCATGGAAGATAGGGTTGGAAGACATGTAAATCGCACCGATATTGTCACACCAAAGTGTGGCTGGCTGACATGATAGGAGGCCAAACTCTGAAAGTAAATACTGAATCCAGTTAAGCTCGGCGGTAGTGTTGGCCAAAGCCTTGTACTCGCTCTCTGTTGATGATTTAGCGATGGTGGGCTGTTTCTTAGCACATCATGAAATGAGGTTAGTGCCATGGTAAACTGCAAATCCAGTGGTTGAACGCCTGTCATCCGAACATCCTCTCCAATCGCTATAAGAGAAACATTGAAGATTGGAGGGGGAGCGGTTGTCAAAGAACAAGGAATAGTGAACAGTATGCTTGAGGTACCGTAGAAGTCTTTTTAACGCCTACCAGTGTATGTCAGTTGGGGAGTGAAGAAATTGGCAAAGTTTGTTTACAGAGAATGTAACATCGGGTCTGGTTAAGGTGGCATATTGCAATGCTCCTACGAGTTAGCGGTAAAGGGTAGGATTGGAGTAAGGTGTGCCTTCAGTTTTGCTTGGGGGAGGAGTAGTCGCCATTGGTGTGTGGCAACCTTTTGCATCTTGAAGGCCAGCTTTTTGAAGGAGATCGGAGTTGTATTTGATTTGGTTTATGGTAATTCCTGAAGAGTTGCGGTGAACTTGGATACCCAGGAAGAAGGTGAGGTTACAGAAATCCTTGATGGAAATTCAGTTTTAAGGGAAGAAAGAGTTTTGGTGATAAGAGAAGATGACGTACCTGTGATGATGATGTCGTCAACGTATACCAGAAGTAGCAGAACATCTGATTGTTGCCATAGAATGAAGAGTGATTGATCTGCTCTTGAATTGACAAAACCAATAGTAGAAAAGAATTATTGAAGGCGATGGAACCATGCTCTAAGTGCTTGACGAAGACCGTATAAAGACTTGCGGAGAAGGCATACATAGTCAGGATGGTCTAGATCCACAAATCCCTGAGGTTAGTCCATGTACACAGGTTCTTGGAGATAGCCATGTAGAAAGGCGTTCGAAACATCAATTTGGTGGAGAGGCCAGTTGTGTATAGAGGCAAGAGAAAGAATGAGTCTGATGGTGGTTGCTTTTACTACAGGGCTAAAGGTATCGGTGAAATCAATACCATTTTATTGGTGGTAGCCCTTGGCAACAAGGCGGGCTTTGAATCGAGATATGGTGTTGTCGAGATTTCTTTTGATTCGATATAACCATTTGTTGCCGATGACATTATGAGTGGATGGGTAGGGAACAAGGGTCCAGGTTTTGGTTAGGATAAGTGCATCAAATTCTTCTTGCATTGCTATTCTCCATTTTTGGTGTTTGTAAGCTTGGGTGAAGGTGGATGGTTCTGTGATTTTCGGAGAGGTTTGAGTAAGGAATGTGGTGTGTTTTTGCATGGTGGATGGCCATAATGTCATAGTGTGAGTTCAAGGTAGTGAGGTGGTCGTGGGAGTAGGAGTAGGATTAGGTTCAGGTAGTTGGGTTGGGTTGTAAGAGGACATATCAACCACGAGTTGGTGGTCGTTGTTAGGAGATGTGGATGAAGGTGAGGTAGTACGAACAATTTCGGGTGATGGGGAAGATGGAGGAATGGATGGTGTTGGTTGAGGATAGGATACAATGGTTGGGGTAAAGGAGTTAGAGTTGGTAGAAGAGATAGAGTTAGATTGAGGTAAGAGATGCGTACCTGAGTTTGAGAGCATATCGGATTGAACTTGTAACCATGGTGATGTAGTTGTGGTGGAGTTAGACACTGTTAAGGTGGAGTTGTCATTTTGGAATGGGAATTCTGATTCAATGAACCGCACGTGTCTAGCTATGTAGATACGGCCAGTGGAGATTTCCAGACAGCGATGACCTGCATGATTTATGGATGGGCCAAGGTATGCACAACTTTTGGATCGGTAAGAGAATTTATGTGGGTTGTATGGGCGAAGGAGTGGGTAAGCTGCACAGCCAAACACTTTGAGGGACTCATATTTAGGTGTATTTCCTGTTAGCTTGAGAGTCGGGTTTTGGCCAAGAAGTGTGGGTGTTGGAAGGCTGTTGATAAGAGTTGTGGCTGTGTCAAATGCATAGGGCTAGCCAGTAGCAAAGTGAGGAGTGTGCCATGAGTGTAAGTCTTGTGTCCACCATATGTCAAATTTTGCGTTCGGCTACCCCATTCTGTTCGTGGGTATGTGGGCAAGCAAATCGATGTTTGATGCCATGTTGTTGTAGGAATGGAGTGAGTTTTTGATATTCTCCACCGAAGTCAGACTGAAATGACTTGATTTTGGCATTAAATTGACGTTCCACATAATGAATAAAGTTTGTGAACACATTGTATACATCACTTCGGTACTTGAGAAAATAAATCCATGAATGGTGTGTAAAATCATCCACAAACATAATGAAATATTTAAATCCTAAATTAGACAAAGTAGGGGAAGGACCCCAAACATCTGAAAAAAATAATTCAAAAGGTCTTTGACTGGAGTGTTCAACAGGAGGTAAATGAAATCGACTTGATTTTCCAAGTAGACAAGAGCTACATTGGTGTTTATTACAATGCTTGGTAAAAGAAAGGTGATGATTGTTGAGAATTTGCCTCGTCGTTTTATCGTACGGGTGTCCAAAACGGGCATGCCAGAGGGAGAGAGAGGCCTTAGTGGTGAGAAGTGCTATTTATGATGGAAATTTGTAGAGGCCTGCATCAAGTGTGCCTTTGAGGAGCAGTTGTCGTGTTTTCTGGTCCTTGATAAGAAAGAAATAAGGCTAGAATTCAAAATAGCAGTTATTATCCTTGCCAAATTGATGAACAGAAATAAGGGATTTGGTGATGTGAGGGACATGAAGAGTGTTGTGTAAACAAAAAGTATGAGGATGAGAATGTATGGAAGCAATACCGGTGTGTATTATGGGAAGTGCTTTGCCATCACCAACGAATAAGTGGTCATTGCCTGCATATGGTTGAGGGAGATGGAGGGCGCCTAAATCTGGGGTAATGTGGGATGTTGCGCCAGAGTCAGCAATTCAAGGTTGCATCAATGTTGTGGAGTAATTTGGTGGTGGAAGGTGATTGTGGTAAGCCATGTTGGCCTGAGGGTATGTGGATGGAAAAGCAAGTGTGGTTAAAGAGACCACATATTTGGCATCCTGTTGGGTTTCCAAGACCACGGTGTTGTCGTTGCCAAGGTCATGGAGATGGTGGGCGAATAGAGGTAGGGGATGGGTAGGAAGGGCAATAATGGTGTGGAGAAGGATATGATGATGATGGGGTGGGAAGAAGTGGTGGGTTAGATGTGGGAGGAGGCTGATAGGCAACATGTGCTAATAGGGGTTCATGATGGCTTTTAAAAAGGATCTCATGTGCCACAAGTTGGCTGTGAAGTTCGTTGAAAGAAACAGGATCAGGTCGCATGTCTAAAGCGGTGATAATGCTTTAAAATTCTGGGCGAATGCTACGAAAAATTATAGCATTGAATTCTGCTTGAGTTAGGGTGTGGCCAGAAGAAGATAGTTCATCCATAAGGGATTTGGCTTTGAGCAGGTATTGAGTTATGGAAGAATCATGTTGTTTTAGCTCTTGAAGTTCGATATTCAATTGTAGTTGCTGATTTTGGCAAACAACATCGAAGGTATTGGCAAGAGTGTGCCAAGTAGCAAAGGAGGAAGTGATGTTGGCAATGTATGGGAAAATTTCCTCAGACATGGATGAAAGTAGCCAAGAGAGGAGAAGTTGGTCTTTCTTGAACCATTGAGTGTAGGCTGGGTTTGGAATCAGAATTGTCGGATTGTCGGCACTGGGAATTATTTAAGAGGGGGCAAGATGGGTGCCATCGATGAAGCCCGTGAGTTCTTGTGAGTTTAAGAGAGGGAGGAGTTGGGTGTTCCAGGCAAGGTAGTTCCTGGAATTAAGTTTTACAGCAAAGTTTAATTGAGTTGTAGTGGAGGTGGGGGTAGAAGAAGCATTAATAGGAACTAGTTGAGTGTTGACGTTGGTGGCCATGTTTGGCTCTGATACCATATAAACTCAGGATCAAAAATGAATTGTATTTTGAATATATCAAACGTCATACATACAGGTACATATATACGGTACAGTGTGAAGAGATTGTATTACACTAAATAACTAAGTCCTAGTGAAGAGATAAGTATTAGTTAGGAAAGATTAGGCTTTAACACTGGCTATATAAAAATGACCTGTATCCTTATCTAGACAATGGTATCCTAGGTGAAGTGGTGAATAGCCCATAAAAACACATTGTTTAGTGCGGAATGAAAACTTATGAGTATTATATGGACGAAGTAAAGGATAAATGGCACATCCAAAGGTGCGAAGAAATGAATAATCAGGTGAGGTTTTAAACAATAATTGAAATGGAATGGCATTATTGAGAGAACTAGATGACATACAATTAATAAGAAAAACAAAAGTTTCAAAAGCAAATTCTCAATATTTGAATGGAGCACCATAATGACCCAATAATGCAAGTCCAATATCAACTATATGGCGAATTTTATGCTCATTCGTGCCATTTTGTTCATGCGTATGAGCACAACTTACACAATGAATAATGCCATTATCAAGGAAATTTTGTTTTAATGGGTGATATTCACCTCCCCAGTCAGAGTTGAAAGACTTAATAGGACAATCAAATTATTTTTCCACCATTAATTTAAATTGATGAAATATGGTTGGAACTTCACTTTTATTTTTCAACGAATAGAGCCATGTAAATAAAGATAAATCATTAATGAAAATAAAAAAATATTTAAAACTAGAATTTGAACAAAGAGGAGCTGGTCCCCAAACATTCGAATGAATTAATTGTAAAGGAGATGAACTACGTCTATGAGTGAGTGGTATAGATACTTAATGGAGTTTCCCTAAACAACATGCCTCACATTTATTGGAACTTATTCTAGATAAAGAACAAGGTAATTGAAAACGTTGGACTAATTGACGAACAGTAGAAAAATTAGGATGGCCTAGGCTTGCATGCCAATCTTCCAGGCTAGTGAAAAAGGCTGCAGCACATGGGAGATGATGTTGTAGACTTTCTCAAAACTTGTATAAGCCCAGCTTACTCGTGCCTTTGAGAAGAGTCTTCTTGGTAACCTGATCTTTCAAAAAATAATGGTCAGGATAAAATTTGAAGAAATAATGATTATCTCTACATAATCGTTGAACTGATAACAGAGGTTTGGTAATTTTAGGGACATGTAAGACATTTGTGAGTTTAAGATGAGTCGTTGGGGTAGAAAGTTTACCATTACCAATATGTGAGATTGGCAATCCAGTACCATTGCCAACAACTAATCTGTCATTACCTTGATATTTAGTAGCAGTGCTCAAAGCAGACAAGTCAGGAGTGACATGGTGAGTAGCTCCTGTGTCAGGATACCAAGAGGTAGTGGGTGCTTGGAAAGTTGAGACAACATCTATAGGAGTTGGAAGAATGGACAGATTCGCTTGGCTCTTACGATTAAAATCACCATATTTTTTAGATGAATTGTTTTGGTTGGGATGATAACCAGAATCAAAGCGGCGATGACAATCAAAGGCTGTATGATTAGTATAGCCACATATTTGACAAGTGATGGAATTTGGAGTAGAAGAGTAGCCCCGACGCGCGCGCCCCCCCCCATTTCCTTGTCTGCCACGATTTGCATTGAACTGATTGGTGCGTCGATGAATAAAATTGGAAGGTGATAAATTTGTGCATTGAACAGAATTAGCCATAATAGAAGGAGATTGTTGGGACTTGAGTAGCAGCTCATAGGCTACCAGTTGGCCATGCATATCAACAAAAGTGGCAGGTTCAGTTCGTTGTTCTAGTGCACCGACGACACCATTATAGTCTGGCCCCAATCTTCAAAATATAATTGCATTGAACTCTGCGGTTGAGATTGGTTGTCCTGCCATGGCTAAAGAATTTGAAATTTCCTTGGCTTGATACAAATATTGAGACACCATCTTGTCGTCTTTGGTTAAATTGTGGAGTTTAATGTGAAGTTGTGTCTTTTGAGCGTTACTCACCATGCCGAATGCTGTAAACAGTGCTTTCCATACCTCAGCAGCTGAATTTAAGCCGAGTAAGTGAGGGTAGACTTCTTCCGAGATGGAAGATAGCAACTAAGAAAAGAGTAATTGGTCTTTGTTGAACCATATCACATAATCAGGATTTGTCTCAGTGATGTTGGTAGAAGAATTAACAATGGTTTTTAGTGGTGCTGGTTCAGTCTCGTCGAGTATACCATGTAGATTGTAGAAGTTCAATAAAGGTGTGAATTGCAAATGCCATGAGATGTAGTTCTTTGAGTTCAATTTGATTGAAAAATTTTGGTGAATGTGGGATAGTGTTGTGGCTGAAGAAGGGGAAAACAAAGCAGGAAGAAAAATAGTGGTATTCGTAGAAGTTGTAGATGTTGCAGAGGAGGCAGATGAGCTCGTCATATTGACAGCTCTGATACCAAGTCAAAGTGATAGCAGTTGTTTTATATTATTGATTACTTGAATAACGATTTACAACAAATGACAAAATATATATATAGAAATACAACAATACCCGAAATACAATATGTGATAACTATTAGAAACAAATTAGTTGTGGAGCTGTTATGGACTCTTATCTGTTGATAACCACTATATGAATCTTTATTTTAATACAAAAGTTTATATCATTTCCATTTTTTTACTAATCTATCTTCATTTTTTATCTTTGTTTCTTAAAAGTTTTAAAAATAAATGAATAATTATTAAGAAAATTTACTTTTTCCAATTAACGTGCAGTAACATAAATAAATAGTTAATGTATATAAATTAAAACTATTTATTTATACAGGCTAATGTCTAGCCTATATCTATATAAATTAGCCAAATTATATCAAGTGACATTTTATATATAATGCTTATCTACAAGTCATATATTACAATTCATTTAGTTCACCTTTAAAGTCATTTTATTTTAAAAAAAGAATTATGTCAAATGTCATTTTATATATAATGCTTATCTACAAGTCATTTATTACAATCTATTTATTCACATTTACACTATGCATGACAACCATAGAGGGAAGGGAAGGGAATGTTTTTTTTAAAGGGAAGGGGAGGGAGGGGAAGGGGAGGGAATACAAATTATAGGTTTTTTTTGTGTTTTGAAACTCAAAATTAATTAATTAATAAAGGGAAAAGAAGAGGAAATGTTTAAAAAGGGAACAAAAATTTAAATTATAATGTATTTTGGAGTTGAAATATTTTATACCCCAATTTAGGGTGTAACCAATTTCACCTTCTATAAGGGGAATGAGGGGGAATAATTTCCCTTCAATTCCCTTTCCCCTCTATTAACTTTTAATAGCCAAATAACACAAAATTAAATTTCCCTCCTATTCTCTTTCCTTCCCTTTATATTCCCTTCAATCCATGCATAGTGTTAAAGTCATTTTATTTAAAAAAAAATAATATGCTTTATATTGTATTTATTTTAATTTTACTATTTGTAAACTTTTTTTTTCTCAAAATTTTATGGAAGTTAAAAAAATTTTGATTTTAATATTTTAATTTTCAATCATTATCTCCTTTAACCCTTTAAACCATTATTTCCCTTAACATTTCAACTTTTAAACCATTATTTTCTTCAACTTTTCAAATTTCAAGTCATTATTTCCCCCAACTCTTCAACTTTCACATTTAATCTTATCTTTCATTTACTTCTATATATGTACCATAATTTGACGATTTTTTTATGCTTACAATTTTCTTTCATTTATACTTACTATTTTCTTCACCTTTTTATATAAATTACTTTTTCAATGTCAATTTTTTTCAATCATCCATCATTTACTTGATCATCTACACTCAAAATCTCTAATGGTTATGACGAAGTTTAATGTTCTTGGTAACTTGAGAAGGTATAGATATTATTAAATCAATTTCAATTTTATTTTCAATAATAACTGAAAAATTTAATTGAATTTATTTTCATTTTATAATTTTCTTTCATAATTTTTATACCACTAAAATACACAATATTGTTGTATGAAAGTTGAAAAACTTTAATTATTTGTCTGTTTGTTCATATTGAGAGGGAAGAGAAATGACTAAATAGAAAGTTTTAGTTATTTTTCAAGTTATAACATAAAATATGATTTATTTTCTAATTGCATCTATCAATTTATTTTTTTAGAAATTAAAATATTTTTATACAATATTTTATTCATATTTTTAAACCACCCGCACATTACGCGTGCATATATCTAATTATATTAGAAAGTTGTAATGAAAAATCATTTAAGAATTTTTATTTTTATTTTTATTTATTTTTTTATTTTTTTATACTGCATCCTATAAAATAACAAAGCATTCGCCCAACCTGACATACTCCAAAAGATACCACGTGGTATAGCAACTCAACGGCAATGGAGAAAAAATTAATGAGACCATGATGCATTTCATTGCTTGTGCCAGGACTTGAATATTGCAAATTTAACTAACCTAAATGTAAACACTTAAACACATGAATTAAATACCCTCCACCACTTGGTTCAAGTGGTTAAGGGTTAAGGTCATGAGTTTAAGTTTTAGGAACATCGTTTTTAGGCATTTAAATGTTGAGCTACTCGCCTAGGGCTGACTAGTTCTAACCAAGAGGTCGGCTCCGTTTAGAAGTTGAGGGCTCAAATCTCCCTCCCCCCTCCACTTCCCTGACCAAAAAAAAAAAAACACATGAATTAAATATAATTTTATTTAATTATTTGTGACCATAAAAAATGATTGTTTTACCCATCAAGGTTCAACACTTATTAAGCATATATGTTTAAGCATTTAAGTGCTATATTAATTTCAAGCTTAGTTTGAACATGTATATATAGATATAAGGATTCGAATATATCAAACTTCAATCAACATTCAATTATTCTCTCCTCTTGTGAAAGAGCAAAAAGGAGAAGGAGAATAGCAAGGAAATATTGATTAAAGAAAACATAAGATTTCATTAAAAAAATACATAAGTCATGAAAAGAGAAAAACAAAACATAAAAGATAAAGATGTAGTTCATAAGATCCATAAAAACAAACACATGAAACACAAAGACATAAAAAAAGATAAAGAAAGATAGCTATGCTTCAGGAGCATCGTCTTGATCATCCATGGTCTTGAGGAGTTTAAGGAGGAGGATGCCAGTTGTGATGGTTGTAGAGATAGTGGATATCTAAATAAATAAACATAATATAATTTCGGGCATTTCAAAATTTCTTTCTTTTAGTATTTGTCTAATGCATAATATGCGAATAGTATATTTGTCTATAATCCATTTTTATAACTTAGTTTAACCATATTTGAACTTAAAATCTTTTATTGTTAATGTTAATTTATTCTCTTGGATATATGAAGAAAAATTAGAGAGCCTTTCATGTGAATACATATCCTAATGAGAAATTCAAGAAAATTTAAAAATTTCAATTGGATTTTGTTGGCGTATACAAGTAAAGAAACATTGTTTTAAAATAAAAGAACAAAAGGAAAAAAAATATTCCATTTATTTTAAAATTATAAATCCACTTTATTTTGTCCATTATAAATTATAGACAACTTTTTATTTTAAAATAATATACTTTTTTTTAAATAATAATTAATTTACTAATTTACTAACAACTCCTATTTAGTACCTATTGTAGTATTGTTGTATAAAGTATTTAATTTTAGTAAAATAATATATGCTGCCCATTTCTAATTGAAGAGTATATTAAGAAAATATTATATATGAACTTTATTAACTAATTTTTCTTAATATGCGTCAAAATTAAATTACATCATTAATTTTGTGATGAAAAATAATAAAAAACTATTTAAAGTCTTTAGGAAATATATGATATGACGGCAGGAAAATTTTACTGTTATATTCACTCAATAATGAATGAACATAATTTTAAGAATATTTATGAATTAATTTATTAGTTGACATATAAATATAAGGGAAAAGGTGCATTTTGGACCCTGAACAATTTGCCAAAGTGCACATTGGACCCTAAAAAACTTTTTTTTTAAAAGTGGAACTTAATCTTTAAGAATTCGAGCATATTGGACCCTTCTTTAAAGAATTAAGCCCTTTTCAAAGAATTGTTACAATTAAGTCCAAAAAATCAAAATCAAGTATAACTTTAATGTTGATTAATAAAAATTAGTTTGAATAACAATGAAAATTGATGAAATTGGATTCAAAATATAAATTTATGAAGTTTTTAAAAAT
>CATIWK010006817.1:0-11723 GCA_949634005.1 Mallotus japonicus | reverse complement strand
CAGCTACTTGATTACTCCCTCATTAGTTTTTAATATATTTTTCAATTAATATTAACAAATGTTAAATAAGATGTTATTAATAAATAAGTAAATTGGTTATTCTAAAAGGAATAATAGTCTCCTAAAAAAAGAAGCACTAATTTTTTTTCTTTTTTGACAAAAGAACTAATAACTTTGGGACAAAAGAGGAGTGAGTATTTTCCAACCAATAATTAAGAAACAGCTACAAGTTTAATAATAACAATAATATAGAAAATGAGACATAGAAAAGTAGTATTTTTCTTTTCTTTTTCTTCATCGATATAGAAAATATACAGAAAAAATAACCTTACTATTGGACTAAAAGGCAAGGCGCTAAGAGAGAAAAAAAGAAATCTCAACTTAAAAATTTTATAGTCTACTTATCAAATGATAAAAAATTTCCTAATAGAAAAAATATTGATCTGCAAAGATAGAGTTTTTCTTTTTTATACCAGGGATTTCATTTGGAACCAGAGAGGAAGGTTTTACTCCAACAATCTCATGAACAACATCTTTATCCACTTCAGGATTTACTATTGCTTTTCGTGTTACAATTTTCATCCAGATTTAATTGCTTTTGAAACAGGACATGTTTTGTCATCAATATTCTGAAAATACAAAATGGCAAAGCAGTCATATTCTATTGGAATCATAAATGGTGATTAGAAAAGAAATTTTTCTGCAAGGAGAACAAAAAAATGCTATAGCAGGGAAAGATTACACCAGTCCATTTCTTAAAGTTCAAAGATGGTGCTCGTGAAGCCGAGCACCATTAGAGAAGATGAAGAAGAAGAAAAAGACGGATGAAACAACGAAGTAATGGAAAAAAAGAAGAAGCATGTTTCTTTGAGTTATTTTTGAAAAATCTTTATTTGAAAAATTAGTTTTGAAAGAATAAAAATTTAACATTATTTTTGAAATATCTTTTACTTTTTGAGTTATTTGTGAAAACTTCCTAAAAATGTTTACAACCAATATGGCCGAAGGTAAATCCAAACTTGACAGTAAGCACCTGGAACCCAGCATGTCATTAGGTTAACCATTAAAAGCCAATTGTAGTCCCTTGCTTGCATGTCCTACAGTGAATACCAAAATTATTTCCCATCTTGAATCCTAACACTATGGTTTGGAATGGAGGAAAATAGGGGAGGATAGAAAATATGGGAGGAAAAATGCTTTTTGTTGTTTGGAAATAGGAGAAAAAATAGAGGGAGGAAGGAAAATAAGAGTTATTTTTCTTCAAATATTCTCTCTCCAAATTGGAGCGAAATTAGAAAGAGAAAAAAAAAGTTAAAGGTACATATAATTTGATTCAAATTCAAATTCTACAAATAAAGTTATTAAAATAATAATTTATTAACAATCTATTTTCTTTCCTCTTCACTTTCCATTCCTCCAATCCAAATATAAGAGAAAATAAAAGAAGGAAAATAAACTTATTTTCTTTTATATTTTTTCTCCTATTTTCTTTCCTTCTATACACACGTATAGGGCAATGGTCCAAGTCCAACGCCTCTACTAAGCATTCTCACTTTACTAGCGCCATCCTCGCATCATTCACATGTAGTTACAGCCTAGGGCAACGACCCTTCTCAATAAGCATATGTAATTACACAGACTGCATCAAAAAAATCTGAAATGAGCATAAATGCGTTTGTTTAGTAATCTTTCTACTTCGTCGATGTTCTCTGGTTCTTTCGTGCAGTGTTTGTTGGCAGCTGTGATCCAAAAAACACATCGATGAAACAGAGAGAACCATTGCTTCGAACTCTTGTTTATCCTTGGAATTTAATTTGAGACAATTTTTTTTTTTTTTTTTTTTTTGAAGTAATAGGCAAATACTGTTATAGCATGATTCTAACATAAGTTGTGTATAAAAAGGGTCGGATTATTCAAAGACCCAATTAGGAAGTGACAACAGAAGACATGGCTTCCTTATGAAGAGAAGGGCGAAAATGCAAATAAAAAGGAAAATTTTTTGGAGTATTACTACACGAATGCACGCTTTGCCCCTTCCAAAGTGTTCTTAAGTAGCATCGCAACAGTCATAGGACCAACACCGCCTGGAACAGGAGAAATCCATCCGGCTACCTTACATGCTTCTTTGTAATCTACATCTCCCACTAGCCTGTAACCCGACTTCTTACTCGGGTCATCAACAGCATTTGTCCCCACATCAATAACCGCAGCACCAGGTTTAATCCAGCTGCCCTTGATCTGATATATAAGAAAACAAACTGCATTTAAATAAATTCTGAACATAAAGGCCAACAAAGTGATTCTAGTGCATGTGCAGCTGCAAATAAGCAGATTTTATGTTTTGTTCACCTCTAACTGAGGTCAAACCATTACTTGAAAGAAACAACGGCAATCTATTGCATATAATATGCAATTTGACGCGTGCAATAAAAGAACTTTAAACTCAATAATGTCATAACTGAGCAAGAGTGAATTGTCCACAATTACCATCATAGGTTGCCCAGCTGCTGCAATAATAATATCAGCTTCACGAATGATCCTTTCCGGATCTTCAGAACGAGAATGGACAATGGTAACAGTGGCATCTGCTTTGAGAAGTAGCAATGACACTGGCAATCCAACTATGTTGCTACGACCCACAACAACTGCATTTTTTCCCTTTATACTTACACCACTTCGGGATAGAAGTTCTAGACAACCCTGTTAAGGAAAACAGATTTGTTTGTTAGAAAACATACACCTTTTGCAGTTGAGTAATAATCACATAGCAGACAGGATAAAATAAGCTCTAGGGTAAATTAAAACAGAAAGCCTTTTAAGACCAACTAGATTGCCTTAGGGGTACAGGGAAGGAAAAGAGGTTCTCTGCCTTTCATAGCAAGCTTGCCAATGTTTAGAGGATGAAAACCATCCACATCCTTTTCAAGACTGATTTCAGTCAACACTTTCTCTTCATTAATATGCTTCGGCAATGGAAGCTGAACCAAAATCCCTGTCAATACAACAGCATAAGCAGAATATTAAAAGGCAAAAACAGACTTCGACAAGTTCTTTAAGAAAAAAGAGAATGATTTGCCAATTCTGGGTGCATATTACATCCAATCATTAGATGAACGGTACATACTTACACTTGGGCAACAGATTAGCAACATGTACTTTATAATGTAATTTACAACTAGTCCATAAGTGTTACTCATCTAATCGTAAGGTGTGATACAAGAATTTTCCTTAAAAGGGGTCAAACATTGTGGCCATTACATATCAGAAAACAGTTAATTTCTCAGATTCTCCAATAATTTTTCTAAATTTAGCGCGGAAAAATAACACTAGACACACTGCTTCAAGCTTAGTGTTATAGTAAAAGAATACAGATAATAATTCTAATTTCTATGAAGAATAAAGAAAAAGGAGCAACAGATACCATGTACATCAGGATTTGCATTTAGCTCGTGGACCCTGCTGATCAATTCAGCTTCAGAAATCTGTTCTGGGAGATTTACATCAAAAGACTTTATCCCAACTTCAGCACATGCCTTTCGTTTCATATTTACATAGCTTTGAGAATCCTTTCTGTTCCCTACTATCACTACTGCTAATCCTGGAACCTACCCACAAATCAAACCCAATAATTATAATAATAATAATTCAGAAAAAAATTTTAAACTTTATATTCGCTTTTGATTAGTAAAATAAAGTAAAAGTAATGACCTTGCCGTATTTCTCCGATAGTTGACGGACTTCGTCGGCGATCTCCGATCGGATTGTCTGAGCGATCGCCTTACCGTCGATTATAGTGGCCTTGTGATCTGCCTGTGATGCCATTTTGAAGAAATGTTGTGGTTGGTTGCTGAGAGCGTTGGAGATTAGGAATTTGCTTTGCAGCTGAGTCACTCGATGGTAAGCTCAGCTCACTGACTCCGCTATCCAAAGCCTCTCTCACACATCGGTGACTGACTGAATCATGCTGTTGGACGCGTGGAATTTTCCTATTTGGTGGTGCTACAAAGTTAGATAACAGTCAGACACCCCACGTCTTGATGTGGTGGTAAGGGTGCTGAACACCAAAACTAGAAGTGGCGGTTCGAATCCCCACTCCACCTTAATACCCTAACCCCTAGTTTCCCCTTGTAAAAAAAAAAAAAAAGTTGGATAACAGGCCAGTACCACCAGCAGTGATTATTTTTCAATAACATTTTTTTCCATTTAATTTATGTTTGCTTTTTTTATCAATAAATTAAAGAACGGATAATGCATTCCAAATTTTTTTTTAATTTTAATAATTAAATTTAGAAAATTTATTAAAATTAAACTAATAAATTTTTCAATTAAATTTTAAATTTTTATATTTTAGTTGTTTTTTAAAATTTTAGTTATTAAATTTAAACAATACTAAAAATTTAATTATTTTTAATATTACTATTTTAAACAATACTAAAAATTTACTTTTAAAACAACAAATGACTATAAAATTTTAATTAATTTATTTTTTTGAAGTCTTTAATTAATTGATTTAATTTTAATTCTTTTATTATTGAATTTTTTAAAAAAATTACAAAAATATGTCATTTATTCTGTTTTATATTAGATAGAATTCCAATTTATCTAATTAAAATATAAACTACAAATAAATTAAATTAGAATTATATTATTAATTAATAAATAATTCAATTATCTAATTATTAGTTGTGTGAAGATTTTCTTTAGTAAATTTGCATATCCATTTCCTTGTCATAGTTTTTATAGTATATTTAAATTATCATAATTTTTATCAGATAAAGATTGTATTTTGATATTGTTAATTGTAAGATGCATAATTAATAGAGTTTCTTATTTTATAATTGATTCTGTGAGAAACAATCTAGAATAAAATGGTAACTAATAGAACTGAACCAAGCTCTCATATATATATATATATATATACACACTCAGGAGTTACAACAATTTGCATAAGATCAACAAGGTGAAGGGCAAGCTAAATCATTTTCTTTCTTATTGATTTGTACAATTCAAAGCTTGCTTTCTTTCTTTTCACATATCAACTCTTTTTTAGCTGATCATACATGGACACCATCATATATACCTTTAGAGGAAAAGCATCATCTACCAAGATATATATATATATATATATAGTTTCTTGAATCTTGAACACTATTTAATCACATATATATATATATATATATATCTGTAATTGGCTAAATCAAACTTCAAGAATTTCCAACAAGTTCAAAAGCTATATATAGATGGAAGAATTTATTAAGTATGTCCCCAAGAACCCAAAAACATCAACGTTCTAATAGGGTCTTCTGCGCTGTAAGTACTCCAGTTTCGTCTCTCGTTTTCTTTAAAAAACCAGTTTCCCTTACCAACATAACCATTTCTTGCAGATTCATAAGCCAGCTTCAGCTTCTCTCCGAAAGTTCTCTTCGAGTACTCATGAGAACCATCGTTGGAGAGGCTGCTGTGAGGCTTCATATTATCTTTTGATCTGGCTAGCTTCTGTGGTGTTTATAGCTATGGAGAAGCTAAGATATTAGAATTCAAGAAGAGGGTTGCATAGCTATATATAGAGCAAGAAAAGGCATAAAATTATGAAGAATGGTGTGGGCATAAAACTAAGAAAAGTGGTGTCTTATCGTTCTCGTCTTTTTGTTCTGATGGGGCTCAAGATTCCTGCTATTTGTGTTGGAATACAGATCAGCTCAACAGTTGATGTTGTGACCTGACATCTTTTTTTTTTTCTTTAATTATTAAGATGTATCTTAATTTCTTTCTACTCATTATTGTTTCTTATCTCTCTCTTGATTTTTTTTTTCTCCATACTTTTTCCTTTGATTGCGTTTCATTATTAATTGCCTATTTGTTGTATACATTAGATTGGCAGATAATTTAAAAAAAGATTGCAGATAAGATATTTGTGACTTTTTTTTAAGAAAAAGTAATAATAAAAATAAAATAACATTGATAATAGTTGGAATTAATAAATGTTATTTTCATTTAAACGATATTTTTAAAATCGAATGATTAATGACAGTGATAATTTCGAATCGTGTCCTTATCTTGTGGAACCTGCATCGATGAGGAAGTCGGGTGAAAAGGGTGGAGTTTTTCCCATAGACACTCCGATTATTAAGTCAGTATCGTATAGAGAAAATATAATAAAGCAAATAGAGTAGAATAAGGGATGATGAGGTGATGATGGAATGATGACATGATGTAGAGTATGAGAATATTAGAAGATGTGTGAATGTTGAATGAATGATCTCTCCCCCATATGAGATGTATATATAGTGAGAGATTAGCTCAAACCTCTTAGGAATAGGATTCCTTGTAGTTGTAGGATTTGTGCCCCTTTGAGAACCTTTTCCCAAATAGGAACCTTCTAATTAGACATATTTCCCTTTACTTGATGGGCAAGTGTCCTTGTTCAAATAGGAATATGAGTGTGGGGTATCAAGAGTCTCTCCTGATAGTCTGTTCGGATATTTATGTCCGAGATTTCCGGATTAAGATATGATTATGAGATTCTAAACATTCTGAGCATTCTGACAATTCTGAAGATTGTGATGTATCTGAATTAGAATTGTTGAATAATCACGTCTTGTAGATTATTGTCCAAGATTTCTGGATTTTCGAGAATAAATCTGAAAGATGATTTGTAACTCAGCGGATGACCTGATGATTCCGAGTTTCATGAGATAATGTCTTTGTTGAAATCTAACGTGTTGTTGAAGGATGACTTGAGGTGGCCAACCTCAGTCATAAATCATTGAGATGCTCAGTATACCAAGTCTTTGAATCACAGTGTCTGAATAGAACAATATAAGGATGTCAGCTACTTTTTTTTATTTTTATTTATAATTTTTATACACAATTGACCATTGTTAAGCTATAGAGTCAAGATAAAAATATATACATATTTTATTTAATATTTTTTATAGGTGTAGAATTTATTACTTATATGTTTGTATATTTTATTGGTAGACTTTTAATCTTATAGATAATGCAGAAGAATTTATTGTCCAAAATCAAGAAAATCATGCTCAAGAAGATGAGTTCATGAAATTTAGTACGAAGACATATAAAAATCGAGAAGAGCTACTTAATGCTATTCATTCTATTGCTTTACAACAAGGGTACATGGCAGTCATAAGAAAATCCAAAGAAGAAAAAAAATGTTGTTCTTGGATGTGATAGAGGAGGTGTTTATAGACCAAACAAAGTTCCAATAGATTAAAAAAAGAAAAAAATCAGCATCTCGTCTTATAAAATGTCCTTTTGAGATATGGGAAAAAAAATGGAATGTGGAAAGTTGAGATAAAAGATATATTGCACAATTATGAACCATCAAAAGATTTGTCTGGACATCCATATACTTGTCGTTTTTCAAAAGAAGAAGTTGGTAAGAAAAAGAATTGACTGCATCTGGTGCACTTCCAAGACAAATATTGACCTCTCTTTGTGGAAGTAATTCTAAATTTGAAGCAACATCTAGAACTCTTTTTAATATCAAAGAAAAAAATTATAAAAGAGAGTCTAGTAGGTCGTTCAATGATTCAAGCTTTATTGGAGGAACTTGGTCAAGGTGGCTTTGAATATGATATAGAGTACAATCAAGATGGACATTTAACACTTTTGATGTTTATACATCCTAAGTCCATGGTGTTGACAAAAATTATTCAAACATTTTTTTCATGGATTGTACTTACAAAGCCAACAAATATAAGATCCCATTGCTTGATATTATTGGAATATCGAGTTTTAATGCTTCATTTTTCTCATGTTTTGTCTTTTTGCAAAAAGAGGAAGAGAAAGATTATGTGTGGGCATTGGCAAAATTTAGCAAAGATATTGGGAATTGATAACTATCCTTTGGTTATTGTTTCGGATAGAGAGTTGGCTTTGATGAATGCTATAAAAATTATCTTTCCAAGGACAACTAATTTATTATGTGTTTGGCATATTGAAAAAAATATTCTTGCAAATTGCAAGCGTCATTTTGAGAAAGGGGAAGATTGGGATTTATTTTTATCTATGTGGACGAACTTGATATACTCTTCTAGTGAAGAATCATTTGACCAAGCTTGGCATCAATTTGAAATACAATATGAAAGTTATGTGCTATTTTTTTTATATACACATATGCACACTTTATTTAGATTATTAAACCCAAAAATATATATATATATATATATATATATATATCATATTTTTTCTCATCTTATGAAAGATATGCGATGATTCTTAATTATATTAGAAGGACTTGGCTTCCATTCAAGGAGTATTTTGTTAAAGCATGAACAGATAAATACACACATTTAGAAGTCGTGTTACTTCAAGAGCTGAAAGTGCACATGCAATGCTAAGGAGGTATCTTCAATTCTCTACAGGTGATCTTC
The DNA here is from genome assembly GCA_949634005.1 of Mallotus japonicus. Taxonomy (NCBI): domain Eukaryota; kingdom Viridiplantae; phylum Streptophyta; class Magnoliopsida; order Malpighiales; family Euphorbiaceae; genus Mallotus; species Mallotus japonicus. The sequence continues at coordinate 3,327 of CATIWK010006817.1, read as the reverse complement.
GCACTGTGAAAGATAAAATATGTCATGCAATTGATAATCAATTTCAAGAGATTAAAGCAAAACTCTATAGTGAGAAAATTCGTGTGCCACATGAATTTTGCACTCCTTTTTTAAAAGAGCTGTTACGCAACATGTTTCTGTGTTTGTAGAAGAACTTCATAGACAATATGAATTGGCTTCATCCGATTCTTTATCACCCATATGCAAAGGTCATTTTCTGAAAACAATGCGTCTTCCTTGTGCACATCAAATGAGAGGAATGAAAGATGAACTGTTACAACTAGATGACATACATACACAATGGAAAATTGATAATGTATCCTTATCTATCACTATTGAAGTTGATGAAAAAGATCCCATTGATGACTTGTTACAAGGCTTAAGAGCCAAATATCAAGAATTACCCTTGAGTCAAAAAAATGTTCAAAGACAAATCTCTCACTTTGTGAATGGTTCAACACCTTTAATATTGGAACCCAATATCATATCTCATAAGGGTCATCCCTCAAGTTCAAGTAAGAGAAGAAAAATATAATCTACGAGCGTGTTCCTTTAGCTTTTGAAAAAATTGAAAATAGGAGAAATTGTAGCACTTGTAAGGATAGAGGCCATAATTGTTGTATTTGTCCAAGTAAAGTCAAAGAAACCAATGTAAGCTCTACTTCTTTATTGCCTAGCCAGGTTGATAATGAAAGTACAGTGGGTACAATTGACAAACATGCCAAGTTTTTGCTCAACTTCTTATGGGATTAAAAGATCTTGGTAAGACTTAATTCTTCTTATTGATGATTTTATCATTATTTTTTTCAATTTTAATTTTAGTTAGCTACATAACAAAACTAAAGAAGTCATTTTTTTTCAGGAATGTCTAATGCACTTTTATGGAGTCATGATGCAAAAAGTTGCAAGTTATTGGTGGTTTAATATGCTTGAAGTTTGGAATTTTTATAGTTGCGTTATTTTTGGATGTTAGTCTATACTCTTTTTAAAGATATTATCAAAAAATATTATCTTGTTTGTTAGAAATTTAGTTAACATTTTTTTATATAATGAACTATTGTTGAATTTTCAATTAAAAAAACTATTCTTGAATTTTATATTAAATAAACATTTCATTTTTAGAGGTTCATGTGCCACAATTGATCAAGCTTGAAAGCAACAGTGCATTCAAAGATGTAAGAGTTGATTTTGGCATTTATGTTTGTACCAAACAAATGTGTGGAACAATTTTTGGTGTATTATGCATAGGCTTGATCTAAGAATTAAGGAAAAAAAAAAAAAAGCATCAATAATTGCGACCAATAATGTAATCCACTGTAGTAAATTAAATTATGTTTTATGCACATAGCTTTATATACCTTTAAAAATATAGCTCTAAAATAAAAATTTAATATTCATTTATTTATTTAATTAATATTTATTTTTAATATTTATTAATAATAACAATTTAATAAAATATTATATTAAATAATAAATTAAATTGAATAAAATAATAAATTAAATTTTAAATTCTAATTATATTAAAATACTAAATATAATAATTATTAAATTAAATTAAATAATTAAATTCTAATTATATTAAATATAATAATTATCTGGCAAAGCTTGGTTTCATTTTGAAGTGAAACTTTGCATTAATGATTCCTAAGACAATTGTATGATTGATTTTTCTTCCAAATAATGAAGTTTTTTTTTTTATTTCATTATTCTTTTTCTTTAGTTGAGATATTTGGCCTTTCAATGTAATTTCTTATCTTGAAGGGCCATAAATGAAATATTGTTAACCTTTTTTTTGAATAAGTTAGACGGTGCTAACTTTCATAATGCGCAAAAAAAAAAAAAAAAAAAAAAGTGTAAGCTTAAATACAACTAGTTTGTCAATTATAAAATTTTAAACATTAAATGGTGAATTTGGAAGAGAAGTCAAAAAGGGTAATTTAGGAATTGTAATTAATGAAAGAATAAACATTTTGACTAAAAGATAATTATGTAATTTGTTATCCAAAAACTTAGAAAATGAGTGCGGAAATCAACTAGTAGAGTGCAAAAATCTCCACCCTTTATTGAAATTTTTATAAATTTTCATATTTTTAATTATCTAAATACATGACAACACCTATGAAAAATAAATTATCTTTATTTTATATTATTTAAAAACATTTTCAGCTAAAAATATTTTTTAATTAACTTACATATTTATAATTTTTTTTCAAAAAAATTATTTATACATTATTTATATGAAATAAGAACTATCTATATGTATTAATTATATTTCTAATCCTAAATGATTGAACATATTTTTTATTTATTCATATTATTTTATAATTTTTTTACAAAATATTAACTACAAAAATTATACTCTAGTTTAAGATAGTTTAATTAATATCTATATTATTTATATTATATGATTTTATTTTTTACACGTATTTTCCTATAATACTAAAATAATAAAAAAATAGAAAACTTTGGTAAACAAATCAATAGTGATTTTTATAATAATTGCATCTTGTAAGACAATGACAAGAGATATAAAAATTCGACCAATAAGTTTAAATTATATTTTAATTTGTATATAGAAAAAAAATTAATAGTGGTAATTAAATTTTAAAAATAGCAAAAATTTAAAACTTAGAAACAAATTTATTCCGGACAAATGAATTAATCATTGTACACACGGATACTAATTAATTTTAATTTTAAAAATAAAACTAAAGAACAAATTTATTAATAATGTGTGTCTTTATATGAACATTACGAAAATTAAAATATTTCTTTTGCAGTGAATTTCAAAAATTTTATTAATGAAAAGTAGATATTTAAATTGATAACATTTGTGTCATTTAAATTTTAAAAAATATGAATAATGGAGCATGACAAGAAAATTATAATGAAGTTGAAGACATTTGTGTCATTCATATTTTTAGAAATATTAATGATGGATTATGAATATATTGTGGTGGAGTGTAAAAATTTCCACCCAATGTTTAATAAAACCATGTTAGAAAAAATAATTTATTTTGATGATTAACATGAAATGTCGCACTTAATATTTAAAACATGAAATATCAAATCTCAAATTAGGATGACAACCAACGATAGAAAATAGATGCACTTAAAAACCATAAAAATCATAGCAAGTCTACATTCACCAATAAATAATAATCTATGCGAAAATTTTGTCAAAAATTTAGTTATCAAAAGACATCTCAATATAGTTGTAGTAAATAAAAATTTCTATATAAATTGCAATGTGTTTTGTTTTTCTTTTTTATTGAAGAAAGAATTTCAAAGATGGCTATCCCGATGAAATTGGCAGCATTTTGTTTG
>CATIWK010006813.1:0-11890 GCA_949634005.1 Mallotus japonicus | reverse complement strand
TATATAAACTTATATGAAGTTGACTTTAAAAATATTCAATATTGAAAAATTATCTGTATATCAAGTATTTTCATCTATTTATTTATTAAGCTAGAAATCCTTATATTTATTTTATCACACGCATTTCGTAAAGTAATTGATGGTCATGACTATGTTTATAACCATGGTCATAACTTGTAATATTTTTTTTTTCTAATTTTTATATGATTCACAAATGTGATTTTGTTTAGCTTAATATGGTTTTACTTGAATAGAAAATTTATCCAAATAGAAGAAATAATAGTAAAAAAATGCAAAAGTTAATGTAATGTAGGTGTACTCTTGTTGGGCCAAGTCCGTGGATAGTTATAAATAATGAAAAAGATTCATATTTTATATTTATATTTTACTATGACTATACATTCTTCTTTTCTCACATTTGAACTGAGAACAAAAACAAGAACTAGCAGGAACGTGGGTGAGCAGGCCCCACGTTGTCCTGATACAGAAAATCGCTAATACAATGACTATACATTTTTAAAGGGCTATAATTGTTGCAATTATTTTAATTATTAGCAACACAAAAAAAAAACACTCTCGCTAATATTTTTATATTAGTGATAAAGTAATGGAAAATACTAGCAAATAATATATGTATTGCGAGAGCATAAAAAAAACCGTCACTAATATTTTAGCGCTTAAAATTCCCTCAAAAAAATATTTTTAGTGATGGAAGAACAATTATTATCGATGGATTTCTTATGTTGTCATAATTATTTAACTTAGTGGTCAACTAATTGCGAGGGCGAAATTTTTTTCTCGGTAATAGTACTTTTTTGCAACAATATTTCATGATTTTCACTAAGTTTTGGTCGCAAATAGCCATCTTTTTTGTAGTAACATAATTTCATAGCATAATTTCATTCCCAAGGGGATCCTAGTTATTTATTTTATTTTCGTTTTACATTTCTCATCAAAGTAAATACAAATATAAGAATTTCCATTTTTTTTCAACTAGTACTAATTCTGATTGATAGAGACACATATGGATTAGTACAATTATTGATATTGGTAGCGTTGTATTCAAGATTCCAAAAGATACTTGGAATCTTTTATTACTCCTAACTCGTATAATGAAATCGAATTGAATGCTATATCTTTTTCGGTGACGCATACACAAATGGAATTTTTATTTATTTGTATATGCATACATACATACATACATACATACATACATATACAATGTGTGTGTGTATATACACACACAATGCAAGCTTCATAATTTATATTTATATGAACATTTTCTTAGAAGATAACTTTAATGAATATCCGTTTATTATTACTAGTACGATTTAAATTATTTAGCTTATATAAAAGAATCGAGAACAAATAGTTATAATTATCCTTGATTAATTTAAGCAATTTACCGTAGCAAATGTTTATTTACTACTTGGAACTCTGCTATTAGTTTCAACAATATATGTTTTATACTTAGCTTCAACAAATATTTCAACAATATACTTAACTATTATTTTTATTGTTTCACACGTTTTTAGTAGTAAATAACAAGAAGTATGTCTTGGACTTAGTCTCAAAAATTATATCAACAAATATATGGTTATTACCTTTATCAATTTTCCTTGATGACAACAGTAACTGACAGCAAGTATATTTCGTATTTAGCTTGATTTATATGAATGATCTAGCTATTATAAAATTTATACACTCGTAGTATATATCCCTTAGATTACACTATGATGACTGATGTCTTATCTCAGTATTATATAATATATATATTTATCTCATCAATAATTATTCAGCAATTGTCTTGGGGATATCGTTGGGTTGTACATATAGCCTTGGGTATGTACACATGGGTGGTGATCCCCTTGGGGGTAGCTCTACGCATGCATATGATCAACAATATTATACACTTGGGTTGCTCAGCGCCATCATGCTCCCAATGTGTTAGCAATTCAGCATAATCTTTAGGATATGTACTTAATGAGTGTATGGAATGATTTATCTTTATTCTTGTTTCAGTTTCATTGAGCAATTATGTTAATTATAGCTTACATGTTTTAGAAAATAGTAAATGATACTAAATCATAGTTTATTATTATTTCCATATATTAATTTTATACTCATAATCTTTGTAATTATTATTATTATTACAGTAATATCCTTTTTACAAATTTATTAAGAGAAAAATAGCATTTGTTCCTGCTTTGCTATATCTTTACCCACTCATTGAGTATTTTTTTTATACTCACCCTTCACTTTTTAAATTTTTCTCAGATCCATTGGAGTATCAACAGTAGTTATTTAGAAGTCGTCAATCTCTTATCTGTGATCCAACAATTAAAAAAGGTTATGCCAACAACTCCAATATTTTATCTTTTTAGGATGTATTTAAAATGCTTATAAGTATTATAGATATGTCCATAATGTTGTGATTAATAGTAGTAATAGAGAACTTAGTGTTTAATTAATAAGTAAAACCTAAAGCATGTCAGTTTATAGTTATATATATATAAATTTATGCTTATATTCTTATGTTATGAGAATTTTATGATAGCATCGTTAGCATGTTTTAGCCAGCTATTCAGCTAATCGTGCCCGCTTATCAGCTAGCAAAGTAGGTGTGACATTTATTGGTGTCATAGCCTAGGTTAAGCAATTTATAAAGAATTCTACTTTTAAATAGGACCATTAAGTCTAAGACTTTGGTTTTAGTATGCTTTTATAGGATTATGCCGCTTAGAGTTATGAGGGGTAGAGGCTGTGGTGGCCGAGTTATTAGACTTGCAGATGTTGGCCAACCTCATATGAATACTCAGAATTATCCCTAAGAGATGGATGATATGTCTCTTAGTTTAGAGGAATATATTGATTCCACCTTCAATGATGTGGCTTCAAGAGCCTATCCAACTGCTTCGCTTCCATAATAAGATCTCCTCTCCAGCTCAACAAGTACTTCCTTTTCAAGATGATGCTGGTATGGGAGCATTTATAACATAAGCATTTATTACTACTATGGCTACTTCAGAGTAGTATCGTGATCCTTGGATGATTATAGATCATGCTTATAGACTATGTGCTTATGATTTTGAGGGATCCATAGATGGCGAGATCCATAGATGGTAGAATCACAGATGAATGGTTAAAGAAGCTAGAGAAAGCTTTCCTCATCTTACGTTTATTATAAGTTAAGAAAGTTCAGAATGTGCACGGCTTGTTGAAGGGCCTAGCAGATGATTAGCTAACTAGAATACATCGATTGTATGATGAAGGATTGACATGGAACATATTCATCATCGAGTTCTATAAAAAGTACCTAATGGGCAATTATAAGAAGGGCAAGCAGGAAGCATTCTTTAAGCTAACCCAAGGTAGCCTATTAATCAAAGAATATGCAAATCGGTTCAAGGAACTTTATCGCTTTGTTACTGAAATTATACCTTCAGAGGAGATTAAGTGTGGTAGATTTAAAAGCAGATTGCAAGCTTGTATGAGAACTAGAATAGCTTGATATGAAGGAAAAAATGTTAGAGAGTTAGTTCAGAAGACGCAGCTTAATTCAGAAGACGCTTGCTTTTGAGAAGGCAAGGAAAAAAGAGTTAGAGCAAAAGCAGAAGAACAAGAGGTTTAACCCAATTTCCTCTCAAGGATTCAGAGATAAACAAGTCCACAAGGGAGTTAGCACATTGGCACCTAGATCATGTTATAGTGCTCGTGTCGAGGTTCGCACATGAATACATAAAGCTAACCAACCATAAATCAGTCAGAGCTCTGTAAGGAAACCAGTGGGTAGCTCTTTAAGTGCCTAAAGGCAAGCATGTGATGGTGTATCATTGAATAACTAAAGAAGACACACATACCCACAATGCCTAAATTATGGCAATTTTCATAAAGGACAATGCAGAAAGAGATCTTTAGGTTATTTTGAATATGGTGATTTGGGGCATATTAAAAGAGATCATCTTTCACTAGTGCACACTAGTGGTACTACACGAGGTTCTATAGCACCTAGGAACCAAAATGGTGGTAGGACTTTTCAATAAAATATACAAGTGACAACTAACTCTAGCCACAGTGTTGGCAGAGGTGGCGTTAATACTGTGACGTCTCAATAGGGATAGAATAAACAAGTCAAACAATAAGTCAAGCTAGAGGTTATGCGATGACATAAAATGAGGCATTGGTATCTCCCGAAGTTGTTACCGGTATGCTAACTATTTTTTATTGAGATGCTTATGTGTTATTTATCCTTAGAGCCATGCATTCATTAGTATCTCATACTTTTACATTACATACTTACATAAAACCAAGTTCTCTAGATGTTGTGATGATTGTTTGTAATCCATTAAAGATTTCTAAGGCTTATGAGAAAGTGAATAAGGACTGTATAGTTTAGCTAGGTGAGCATGAACTTCTAGCAAATTTAGTTCCCTTATATCTCTAAGGACTTTATACAATCTTAGGCAAGGTTTGTTATCCCACCACTATGCTACAGTGGATTATTTTAAGAAGATAGTAGAGTTTAAGTGCCCAGGGGAAACTAAATTTTCTTTTCAAGGGATGCATCATGCTCTTCCTTCATTTGTGATATCAAGTATACTACTAGGAAAATATTAAGGAAGGGTTATTGTGCATTTTTTGCTCATGTTAGTGATACTAACTCTAATAGGACGAGACTAGAAGATATTCCAATATTATGTAAATTCAGAGATGTTTTTCCAAAAGATCTTACAAGTTTACCTCCAGATAAAGAGATTGAATTCTCTATTGATATGGTGCTCGGTATAGATCCTATTTCTGAAGAACTTTATAGAATGCCTCCAGCAGATTTAAAAGAATCAACATTTCAATTACAAGAGCTATTAAATAAAGGTTTCATTAGGCCTAATATATCAAATTTGGGAGCTCTTATGTTATTTATAAAGAAAAAGGATAATTCTATGTGGCTATGTATAAATTACATATAGTTAAGCAAGGCATAACAAGTATCCATTGCCTCGTATTGATGATCTCTTCGATTAGTTACAAGGAGCTAAGGTCTTCTCAAAAATTGACTTAAGGTCAAGATATCACCAATTAAAAATTAACAAGGCAGATGTACCTAAAATGACTTTTGGACACGTTATAGACAGTATGAGTTCCTTATAATGCCATTTGGGTTAACTACTGCACCAGTTGCTTTTATAGATCTCATGAATAGAGTGTTTCAAAAGTACCTTGACAAATTTTTGATTGTATTCATCAACGATATATTGGTGTTTTCTTGAAGTAAAGAGGAACATGAAGAGCATTTGAGGATAGTATTACAAACATTAAGAAGTTAGCAATTATTTGCCAAATTAAGCAAATGTGAATTTTGGTTATATCAGATTGACTTCTTAGGACATGTTATATTTGTAGCGGGTGTTTTTGTAGATCCCAAGAAGGTAAAAGCAGTGGTTAAATGGGAACAACTAACAAATACCACAGAAGTGAGAAGTTTCTTGGGCTTAGCTTACTATTATTATCGGTTTGTTCAAAATTTCTTCATCATATCAACTCTATTAATCAAGTTATTGAGGAAGAATGTGAAATTCATTTGGATAGAAGAATGTCAAAGGAGCTTTAAAGAACTTAGGACATGTCTAACCTCTGCTTTAGTACTAACTCTTCCTACTAGCGATGGCGAGTTTATGGTTTATGCCAATGTTTCTAGGAATAGATTAGGTTATATGCTTATGCAACATAACAGGGTTATATTCTTATGCAACATAACAGTGTTATAACATATGCTTTTAGACAGCTTAGACAACATTAGTTAAACTATCTTACTCATGACTTGGAATTAGCTACTATTGTGTTTGCTCTAAAGACTTAGAGGCATTATCTTTGTGAAGAGACAGGTTAAATTTTTACTGATCATAAGTCTTTTAAATATCTTCTTAGTTAGAGGAATTGAATTTAAGGTAAAGATGATGGATTGAATTACTAAAAGACTACGACTGTGCAATCGAGAACCATCCTGGAAAGGCTAAAGTTGTAGCAAATGCTCTAAGTCAGGAATCATTTAGTAGCTTAGCTTATATCAAGTCAATACAACTTCCTTTCTTTGTGGACCTCATATCGATGAATATGAACTTGAAGCTGAAAAATCAAGGAGTACTGTTAGCAACACTCAAGGTTAAACCCATTCTAGTGGAAAGAGTTAAGGAAGACCAAACTCAAGATACTCACTTATGTAAGGTTATCGGTGAAGTAAAAAGTGGGTCACGAGTTGATTTTTCTCTTAGAAAGGATGAATCCTTAATAGTTGGAGAAAGATTTTATGTTCCAAATATGGAAGAATTAAAGAGAGAAATTATGAAGAAGGCTCATTATTTTGCGTACTCAGTGCTTCCAGGTAGTACCAAGATGTGCCATACTCTTAAGGAAAACTATTAGTGGCATGACATGAAAAGAGATATAGCAGATTTTGTAGCAAGATGTTTGATTTATCAACAAGTAAAAGCTAAGCATGAAGTACCATCGGGTCTCTTGCAACCACTTCCTATACCACATGGATTTTATAATTAGGTTACCTCCTACCCAACGGGGATATGATTCAATATAGTTTATAGTGGAGAGATTAACAAAATCAGCTCAATTTTCACTGGTTAAAGTAGAGTATTCTTTGGATAAGTTGGCATAAATTTATGTGAATGAGATTGTAAGACTTCATAGTGCACAAATCTCTATTATCTTTGATAGAAATCTTAGATTCACATCAAGATTTTAGCACATTTTGCATTAAGCTGTGGGCACAAAATTAAAGTTTAGCATTTTTTTCCATCCGCAAATGGACGGTCATACTGAACAAACCATCCAAACCTTAGAAGATATACTGAGAGTATGTGTGATAGAATTTAAAGGAAACTACGATAAAAATTTACCATTAATGGAGTTTTCATACAATAATAGCCATTATATAAGTCTTGACATGGCACCTACAGTAGAAAATGCAGAATATTAGTATGTTGGGGAGAAGCAAGAGAAAGAAAACTAATAGGCCCAGAGATTGTTTATTCAACTATAGATAAGATTGAATTGATTCACAGTGGATTAAAAGTAACTCAAGATATGTAAAAGAGTTATGCCGACTTATAAAGAAAGGAAATTGAATGTAATGTAGGTGACAAAGTATTCTTGAAGATATCTATATGTAAAGGTATAGTTCGATATGGGAAATATGTCATTTTATTGGTTTATATGAAGTGATTGAAAGAATTTGACCAATTGTATATCGACTAGCCCTACCTCTAGAGTTATCTCAGGTGCATGATGTCTTATATGTATCCATGTTAAGAAGATATAGAAGTGATCCCTCCCATATCCTACAGAAGCAATTATTTGCATTAAAGGAAGATTTGAACTATAATGAAGAGCCCATTGGAATATTAGCTAGAGAAGAGAAAGTCTTGAGAAATAAAGTGATCTCATTAGTTAAAGTTTTATAGGGTAATCATTCTAAGGAGGAAGCAACATGGGAAAGAGAAGAAGATATGCGATCCTTATTTGTTTTCTTAGTAAGTGCTACAAATTTCAGGGGTGAAATTTTTTAAGGGAGAGAGAATTGTAATATCCCTGCTCTAGGTGGAGTAAAAAAAAATTGAGGGACAATTGTAAAAAGGGGTGATGTGTCAATTAAGGAGAGAATTTGAGCTGCTACCTCTTCTCCTTATTGACACACACATGCCCACCTTTGGGAAACTAAAGAAACAAAAAATAATGATGTTAGCTACATGTCTTCTCTCTAAAGCTAGCCTGTCTAACAAAACTCTCATCCCTTCTTAATTTCTCTTTATACCCCAGCCACTCATTTTCTTTTCTTCACCATATACCATCATCCAAATTGAAAAATCATTATAAATAAGGAGTGGAGTTGCAAAATTTTTGATAGAAAGTTATAGAAGGGTTATACACTTCTTCCTTAACCCATCAAATTCAAGTAAATCTAACCTCAATATGAGCATCTTGAGAGCTAGGAGGAGTAAAAAAAGTTATTGGAATTTGTTTAGTCATAAAATTTTATAGGCACTATCTTGAGACCTTTATTAGCATATTAGAATGTGTGCATGTCAATTTTGAAGTCATGTTGAGCATCAGAAAGGTGGAAACCTAATTAGGTTTGCAAGCTGAAAATTTAGGACTATTTTTGTAAATTTTCTAGCTTATATAGTTCTTTTATATCTTGAGCTAGAGAACTCCAAATTAAATGTGGTTTGATTCCCTAAAAACATTGAAGATGTTTCAGTTTTGAATTTCAGTTGATTTTATCTTGAAGTGGTTTAATATGTAAAAGTTTTAATAAAGAGCTCAATCTGTTAGGAATAGTTAAGCTTGTTGTGTTCATCCATTAGTATCTCTCTTTGTAGTTATCTAATTAAGGTGAAATTATTACATTATATACTAGACACATAGATATAATATTGTGTGAATGTTAAGCTTCAAATTATATTTCTACAAGTTCCAAAAATTAGTCTAATTTACCCCTAAAATTTGCCATAACAGGGTGAGGGATATAGAGCTGAAAATTCAGCTTGCATTAGCATGAGAAAATGTATATCAGATAGGTTAAGTAGATTTTGTTAGTGAGCTTAAAATCCAATTTTATTACTTCGTAAATGTCTCTATAGAAGCCACTTAAGTTACAACAGTAGAAATATAGACTGGGTTTGTTTGGTTAGTCTCTTGTGTTAACACCTTCAGGTGAGTGGTTATATATATATTGCAGGCTTTATAATTTATATTTATATGAACATTTTCTTAGAAGATAACTTTAATGAATATCAGTTTATTATTACTATTACATTATAAATTATTTAGCTTATATAGAAAAATCAGGAACACATAACATTTTAATTATCTTCAATTAATTTAAACAATTTACCATAGTAAATGTTTATTTACTACTTAGAACACTACTATTAGTTTCAGCAACATATGTTTTGTACTTAGCTTCAGCAAATATTTCAACAATATACTTAACTACTATTTTTATTGTTTCACATGTTTAAAGCAGTAAATAACAATAAGTATGTTTTGGACTTAGTCTCAGCAATTATATCAACAAACATATGGTTATTACCTTTATCAATTTTCCTTAATTATAGCAGTAATTGACAACAAGTATATTTCGTATTTAGCTCGATTCATGTGAATGATCTAGCTATAATAAAATCTATAAAATTATGGTGTACACACACACACACACACACACACACACACACACACACACACACACACACACACACATATATATATATATATATTGTTAGAAAATAATATTAATTTGTAATAGATTAATATTATTTTATTTAGGTTGAATGAGAAACTGTATTAAGTCATGTCTATTCATGGAGGATCATGTCTATTCATAAGTCTCTATTATAAATAAAGATTTCCAGCACTAAAAAAAGAAAAAATAACTATTTTTGTTTTATGTTTCTTCTTCCTCCTTTGTCAAAATCTTCATCCTATCTTTGAGAGAGTTAATATTATTATTAGTTCGATTTTCTTGTAAATTGAAGTGCTACTTTTACAAGAAGAAATCGTTATATCTTGGGAGACAATTGTTGAAAAACCCTTAGCACCAATGGGGAACAAATTTGTCTTAAGGAAATAGAGTAAAACTTTAGCCTCGATTTGATTACAGGTTTTTCTATATACTTTATTTCTTTGAGTTTGTTGTTTATGTTTTATATAATAAATATCTACTAGTTTTGATTTGTTGTATGTGTTTATTTGATTTTTAACACACCAATAAAACAATCTTAAGAAAAATTTGTAGATTATAAAAAAAAAATCTATTAATCATTTATGTCATTTTATTCAATTTATTGCATTTTTGAAGATACTCAATTTATTCATCATTTCTGTTAGTTTTCAAATAAATTTTATAAGGGGTTTTTTTTTTGATAATTTTATGTGACCATCAGTTTTCAATAAAAAAAATATATTTCTACTGTTATTTTTTTAGTTGTTCTGAGTAGTTTTTTATTAGACCAATATTTAAATATTGTTTTTGGTTGTCTACTATATAAATACTTTGTGTGTTTGGACCAATTTGTTTGGTTGTCTACTGTTATATATAATATTGTCTTTGGTTTTAAATATTTAAATGTTGCACATGACATTATAATTACTTTGTGTCATATTTAAGTATAAAAACTGCATTTTTATTTTTTATTTTTTTCTTATTTTAAGTGTCATTATTATTATTATTCTTTATTTGATTACATAAATGGCCCTTAATCCTACAACATCTGTGACACCAATTGGTGAAAAACCCGAGAAGTTCAACGGGGTGGACTTCAAAAGATGGCAACAAAAGATGCTCTTCTATTTAACAACTTTGAATTTGGTCAAGATGTTAAAAGAAGATGAACCAAAAGCCAAAGAAGGTGATGACATGCAAGTAATTGCTGCTATTGATGCTTGGAAGCAATTAGATTTTTTGTGTAAGAATTACATTCTTAATGGCTTGGATAACACATTGTATAACATGTATAGTCCTATTCCAACAGCTAAAGAACTTTGGGAGTCCTTGGAAAAGAAATACAATACCAAGGATGCTGACTTAAAGAAATTTGTGGTGGGCAAATTTCTTGAGTATAAAATGGTTGGCTTCAAGACAGTTATGAGTCAAGTCCAAGAATTGCAAATTATTCTCCATGAGATACATACTGAGAAAATGGTTCTAAGTGAATCTTTTCAAGTTACTACAATTATTGAAAAATTGTCACCATCTTGGAAGGATTTCAAGAATTATCTTAACCATAAGCGAAAGGAGATGGGACTTCAGGATCTAATTGTAAGGTTGAGAATTGAGGAAGATAATAGAAATACTGATAAATGATTAGGATAGACACCTATGGAGTCTAAAGCTAATCTTGTGGAGCAACAACCTAATAAGAAAATAAAGTTTTCTCGAGACAAACAAAAGGAAGGTAATCCTAGAAAATTTAATGGAAAATGTTATGTTTGTAATAAACAAGGACATAGAGCCAAGGATTGCCGATCCAAAGGACAAGCCAATAAGGGGCAATCAAACAAAGGTCAGGTGCATATGACTGAGGAAGATAATATTTCTTCTGCATTTTCTGATCTTATGCTTTCAGCAGTTGTTTTTGAAGCAAACTTGGTGGATAACCCAAAGGAGTGGTACATTGATACTGGTACCACTCGGCGTATTTGTTCTGAAAGGAATAGTTTTTCTACTTATGTTAAAGTCAATGGTGGAAGAGAACTATGTATAGGTAATTCATCCAAGTCAAAAGTAGTAGGCCTTGGAAAAGTGTGCTTGAAGATGACTTCTGGCAAAGAGCTTGTGCTTAATGATGCACTCAATGTGCCTGACATTAGCAATAATCTTATATCTAGTTCATTATTGAGCAAGCATAGGTTTAAGTTGGTATTTGAGTCTAACAAATTTGTACTCACAAAAAATGGCATGTATGTAGGAAAGGGGTATATGGAAAGTGGCCTCTTTAAGATGAATGTAATTCGTGATTTAAGTAATAATAAAACCACATCTTTTGTTTATTTGATTGAGTCATCTATATTATGGCATGATAGATTAGGACATGTAAATTATAATTCATTAAGAAAAGTAATGAATTTAAATTTACTACCTAAATGTCATATTGATCATAATATTAAATGTCAAATATATGTGGAGGCCAAATTGACAAAAACTCCATTTCATATAGTTGAGAAGAGCTCAGAACCTCTGGATTTAATTCACAGTGATATATGTGATTTAAAGTTTGTGCAAACCAGGGGTGGAAAAAAGTATTTTATTACTTTTATTGATGATTGCACAAGATTCTGTTATGTATATTTGCTAAGAGGTAAAGATGAAGCCATTTAAGTG
>CATIWK010006719.1:0-11088 GCA_949634005.1 Mallotus japonicus | reverse complement strand
AAGAAAAACACGTAAAACACCATGTGAATTAGTGTTGAAACTTGATTTACAACAAAAGGACCCACATGTTAATAGCCAATCGTATGGGATAACTGGCCCTACTCCATGCTGAACCAGTAATTATTGAAGTTTGAATTTTCTTTGGTCTACACTTTTCCTTTCTCTTACTCTCGTTATTCTTAAACTTTGGCTATTAACATCAACAAAATGGAAGAAAACAGAAAACGCCGACTTATGGTATAAAGTTTTAAAAATGGACCACTTTTGGGTACAAAAGTGAAAGTAGCAAAAAAAAAATTGAAAGAAACAAAAAATCTAAGCCACTAATGAAATTAAAGTGGTTAAAGGGTACATGGGATGAAATTTCCTCAATAATAAACTCTTATGGCCCATCCATATTATTTCCTAAATTTGAATTCAATTGATTTCATTTTTTATCTATATGGAATGGATAGCTTAATTAATTTTTTTATTTATAAAAACCATAGTGGCCTTGAATTTTTTTAAGCAACTAAATAAAAATATCATTAATTAAAAACTCTAGGCAAGATACAAGAAAAAGAGTAAACAATCTTACTCTATATACATCATAAAAAAATTGTAAAAAAATTATAAATAATAACGTAAATAAAACCAACTTGGCCATAAAAAATAACTAGCCTAGAAATCAAAGAAACACAATAAAAAAGGAATTAAAAAAAAAACCCTAAAAATCAAAGGGTGAGAGAATATATAGATAAATTATATACAAGTTATTTAACAATACAATGAAGAAAAAACACAATAAGTGAACAAATGAACAATACAATGAAGAAGCCAAAATCGGGAGAAATAGGTACCTGAGAATTGAAGCCTTGACAATAAATAATGAACCAGGAATCAACAGCTAACAGAGAGGAAGAACGAAGGAAGAATCACGAGACAACAAAGGAAGTGAAGTGAAAAATCATGAGAGAAACCAGAGAGTGAGACTGCGAGAGAACGACAAGAGAGAAAGAAAGGAAGAGAAGAATGGAGAGAGAAAGAAGAGAAAAGAGAACGGCAACAACAGAGCAATAGAGGTTATGTAACATACGTTAACCTAAATTAAAACGATAGTGTTTTAAGAAATCGGTTCAGTTCGGTTTAAACACTTTTTTCACAATCATAACTGAATCGAATAATTTTATAAATAGAACAGAACCGAACCAAACCAAAGTTGGTTCGGTTCAAATTTTTGATTTTCGGTTATTTTTGCTCACTCCTAACAACAAGCAAACTATTATAAAAGTTACAAGGGAAGTATATGATCATACTTTGCTTATACATTTAACAATACATTCTTTTATCCCTTTCAATAGAATATGTACTTGTTTTGGGGCCCAGACTAGAAATTTTATGAGTTTTAGAAAATATATTATTAGAATAAAATCATATTTTTATTAAATATATTATACTTTATTTAGTAAATAATTTATTTTTAATTTTTTAATGTACAATTTTAATGTATATTTTGTATTTTTTAAAATTTCTTTTAGACTTGTTTAAGCTCAAGAACAGCTCGTGAATACTAAGTGGCATAATGAGCTTGGCTCGATTATAATTGAACTCTCAAACTAGTCAAAATTCAGCTCGGTTACACCCCGAACCATTGTGTTGTTTCTTGGATTTCAATTCATGCCTTCATTCCGGATATCTGTAAAGTTTAAAGCAAGTTTCCTTTGTGCATTTTGGATTTCCACTATGAGTGCATCTCCCTTAAGTTCCTTCAACCTTTTGCTACCACCACTTGATAGCTCTACAATATTCTATTTTGACTTTCCTTTGGACACTTTTGCAGCTCCTTGAACCCGGTCTTCATCTTTTTTTGCCAACATCACAACTTTTTGAATATCTTCTTGACGTATAATAGCATAAGCTTGCACAATTAATGGAAATGTTTTAAGTTGCAGTACATCCCCTCTCGTTCATCTAGGTTGCCTAGAAGGTATAAATCTTTTCCTCTTGAATGTATATATAATGGGCTTATTTTCTAACATTTCCACTTCGTGAAATCTTAATTGGATTTGTATTGTGTAAATGTAACGCCCTTCCCTTACAGTACCTCACCAGAACTCCTTATCCGATGATGGTACTGTCTGAGAGGAGCATTACGTGAAGACTAACTAGCAAGCATCCATCTAACATACTATTAAGAGGTTCATCTATATGTGTTATTAGAAGTATAATTATTATTTCAACACCAAATATAATTATGAGATGGCAAGTGGAATATTCTTTCAATAAATACAACATAACTATTAGTACTATAGACATAAAATTTTTATCATAAGTACTACACAAGATCATAAGTAGATAAACAAGTACGAGTTATCATACAAATAGTGCAAAAAAAGCATAAAACAAGAATAATACTTTATCAAAAATAAAGAGTGCTCTATCTGAAAATTTAAATAACAAGGTTCGGTAAATAGTAGTTCGTTTTATAAATTTCATTTTAGTGGAAAAGTGTTTTTGTTGAAGTCCTAATGTTCTCGAATCCCAATGTTCTCGAATACAATTCCTCTCGTTGGAGTATTGGTTCAACTTCACTTTCATATAACTCATTTTCTGAATTTGCTCAATCATGTGTATGGTACTATTCAATATGAAATTTTAGCTCTTTAAACTTATTATCTCATTTTTCATATTATTGTTGTATATTGTATATCTTCACTATAGAATCATATCTGCTCATCATCTCACTGCAGATCCATCTAATATATATCGTTGTAACTCACTAATAGAGTTCACGCTAATAGTATCTCATAACATATTATAGTTTGTATCAATACATATTGAACCACATAAATTTACCCTAAAGGCATAATGAATCTATGCGTTGTTCCAAAGACAGTTATCAATAAGTTGGCCAACACTATCACAACTGAAATCACATTCCTCTTATTTAATATATATACTCTTCTATAATTATCATATTAGTATCACGTTACATTATTGAATAATTTCTCATTTTGGTTTCAAGGAATATTTCACGACTTTAGTCTCTATGTCGGAGACTTGAATATTTACCACAATTTTTGAATACTTTAATATTCTCAGCATCCTCAGTATGTACATAATTTGTAATTAGGCTACATATTCTTTAAAAAGAAAAAGATAAGTTGTTCATAGCACTCTAAGTTCACTTGATCACAATTGAATAAGATATAGATTTTGTTTAAGTTATGACTCACTCTTGAACAATAATTCACTGTTATACTCTTAAGGTTTATACAATTTTGTGTGATTTGTTTCAGTTTAAACTCAGTTATAGGCCACTAAGGCATCATTTCAGCACTAAGGCATTGTCTCCTCATAATTAGACGAGCGTCCTATTATTCAGGCATTCGTCTCAGTACTGAGGCATCATCTCAGTGTGAAGAGGCACCACCTCAGTATGCTAAGGCATTGTCTCAATACTGAGGCGTCACCTTAGTGAATTGACAGCATACAAATAACACTATTTCTCAGTTTTTAGGTCACATTTTTACCTATATTTTGCATTGAAACTCAACACTAATTGAATATATTCACAAGTATATTTCACAAGCTTATTTTCATAGAGTTTGAGCATGCTTTATAGGTTCAAAACACAACATTAATCATTGAGAAATTTACATAAATTAAGTAGAACTTTTACCAAATCAAGAAGTAGATAGTTTAAGAGAATTTGATAAATTTTAAAGAAGGAAATAACACCACATATAGTTCGAATTTAAAGAAAAATAGAACTCATATTCTTCATGGTGAATATAGTCGAGAATTAAATAGCAATATCCAAGAATTTAGGGAGTTCATTAAGAAATATTTCCAGAATTCAAATATAAAGAAAGAGTATAAAAACACTCACTACTTTCAGCAACTATAAGCTTCAATAACTTCCCTTGATCCTACCTCCTATTCTTGATGATCACCTATAATTATATTAAGAGTCCATGAATTTCCTCTAGAGAAAGCTAGAAGCATGCATGATTATTATCAAGTATGATTCTTGATGAATCTATGAAATGCAAAAGAATTTTTTCACCCTAGCTAAAAATCAGCTCAAAACCAAGTTCTCCACCTTCTACTTCTTCGTCAAGTTCTTCAAGTTGAGAAGCAGGAGTGTTCTTCCTTCTGCTTCTATGTTTTTAAAGTAGAAATATCCTTTTTTTTGTGGACAAGTATCCTTATGCCTGACACTCACAATGGCCACCTCACCAATAAATTTTCACTAAACCCTCAATCTTTTCTTTTCTTTTTCAATCATATCCTTCCTTGTTTAATTTCTTTCAATTAAACCCTCCATTAACTTATTTTAGCAAAATTAAGGCTCAAAATTAACTTATGTTTTTCAGGGACAAAGATGTGACAGTAAATTAATCTTATACGTTGATTTTAGAGTGATGTGATAGATGTACCAAATTAAATAACGATGTCTATATGTATAAATAAATTAGTTCTCTCTCTTCGATGAAATTACAACAGTATCTCTATCTAAAAATTGTGATTAAGAATAAAGAGACAAGAGAGAGAAATTAATTTTCTCATCAATGGCTTTAGCTACAAATTCAATTACGAATTCAAATAAGTTTTCTATCTTATTTATTTTATTGCATCATGAAAATATTCTATTTTAAAGATCCTTAAAGTTTATGATTATACTGTCTTATTATGATGAAAACTAATACATATATACGACAACTTGTTCCACCATGTAGATAGGAGAATAATAAATAAGCAAATAGTAATGATCTATGTTCCCAATTGATTGGAATAATCATAATTGAATTATAAATGTAAGGATACAAGGCCTAATAGTTAATAGTAGCCCAAAAATCTACAGTGAATACAAAACTACCTAAACACAACATCTTATTCTCACTTGTTACACTCTTATGACCACCATTTCATTTTCATAGCTAAGATGCTAGATCCATATATGGATGTGAAAATCACGACAAGAGGAGAAAACTGCAGCAACATGAAAAGGGTAACAGGAATACTGGCCAACAAAACAGTCAGAATTATGAGGCTTAGATTCCCATCTAACATAATTATAAGAGCAATGCACAAAGCCACCATCATGGCTGCTATAGAAATAAAAAGTGTCAAAAGACCGATGATCAACTTTTTAGGCAACGACTCTAGGAAATCATCTTCTGCATAACGTGAGGTCAGTATTCCTAAAAATGTTATTACTGAAGTTGAGGATGCAAACATAGATATTGCATCAGATAATATAATACCCTAAATGACTTTCTGCTAAAAAAATATTGGAATGCCAGTTTCCTCAATGTTGCCCCAGGAATAGTGAATGCCACAGTAAACATAATTATAATAATGAGAGCACCTACAACAGTAAAAGAGTTTGCAGTCTCTTCCATCCATTTTTCTCCTTTTATCATTAATTGTTTGTTATTTTTTGTAAATATTTTTTCGGTTATAAAATTATTGTTGTTGAGACAATGTTTAGATGTAGGATCCACAATACTTTCCACTTCCTGCATCTAAATCATTTAGTTTTAAAATAATAAAAAATGTCTAATAAGTTGACTGACGAACAGAGAAAAAAGAAAAAAAAAAGAATTATAGCAACAAAATCAATATGTGAAATCTCAAAAATAAGAAATAATGGTGAAGACAATGACACATAATTAGAATAACTTCTACATGTCAACTTTCATTTTTCAATCAAGTTGGTATAATTAATTATATGACCTATAATAAATAAATAAATAAATAAATAATATCTTTATATGCTATTATAAAAATTGAGAAAAAATCACCTTAAACCATTGTAATTCTCTTTGCATCTTTAAGCAACACTTGAAATGCGTGCAAGTCTATTTGGAGGTGCTAACATGGCTGCAAGATGTAACAAATTATTATGAAAATCATCAAATCGAGTTGACAATAGAGCACTGGAGAGAGATAAGAGAAAATAGAATAGTTGTTTGGTTCCCTAAGGGTCTACCTGTATGGCTTATTTTTAATATATTCGCACTTTGTGTGTAGAGGAGGCTTAGTTGGCATTGTATTGTTCACATGGCTATGTCTCTCATCTGTCAGAGTCGGGCGTCACCTTCAGTTGGACATGGTATGTTCAGAGGGCTACCGGTGGGACGTGATAGTTGCCAACATCACTTTACCATTGCAGCTCTTGGAGTGGTCATCTCTACTAGTCGGGCATGGCCTTCTGTGCTTACCTCACTGGTTTGTACCATTTGTTAGGTGTGAATGGTATGAGTGGCCATGCTTGGAGAAGAAGGTGTTTTCCTTTGGGCTTTCTGGTTCTCTGAAGTGGCCCGTGATAGAGGTAGCTTTAGTGTCTTTTAGTTTGTGCTTTTAGGTAATGCTTCATGGACATTTAGTGTTGCATTTAGGCTCGATTACCAGTACCCTTTATGGTGACCACCATATCCTAAGAATAAACATTTAACGACGTTTAAATCCAATTTCATCCTTTAATTATTATGAATATGAACAAAGACCACACATTCAAAAATATTTGGAGGTAGTATGAGTATAAGGCTTTTCTTATACTGAACTGCGACTCTTGGAAGCTGGAAAAGAGATTAGGAAATAAGACATTCTATTGAAAATTTGAATGTTCAAATGTTAATCCATCCTTATTTTAACTTTAACAAACATTTTTGAACCACTAATGCTTTATATTCAAGTGTGTTTATAAGCTTAGGTACACAATTATGCTCAACAAAAGCAAGGATAAATGACCAAGCTTTAGACCATGTTTGAGGGCATCTTAAACAAATTTAAAGCCTTTAAAAACCCCTACACATGTCCCCTAAGGCATGGGAAGTGAACTAAGTGCAAAGGAAGTCGTTTAGAGGAAAAAAGGTCGAGTTTTCTTTAGGCCTGCCTACGTTCATGATTCTGAGGCCTACCCTCACGATCCCGAGCTCATCCTCACGATCTTGAGCCCTTGCTCATAATCCTGAGGTATCTTGTGTCTATGGCTTAAAGGAAATGGCTGCTACGCTCACGATCTTACCCTCACGATCTCTAGCATACGATCACGATTCCGAGCTGATCGTGAGCAATCTCTAATGGGAAAATTTATGAGTAACGGTTATATTTTTCAATGTTCATGATCTCGAGCCTACGCTTACAATCCTGAGTGTGTCAATTCTTGTAAAAGCTGAAAGTGCATTTAATGAAGGAGAAGAAGGCTGGGGACGAAATTAATGATTCCTAACAGCTATTTTTGACTCTCCAACTATATATTGAAGCCCTAGAACTTCATTTAAGAAGTAAGACAAGTTGGTTGAGCAAATTGATTTTTTAGAAAACTCTTGAGCATTTTTCTATTCTTAAAATTTTCATTGTAATTGAGTGTTGGTTGTGTGCTATGTTAGCTCTCTTCTTTATCATCTTTCTTGGGTTGAAAAAGGGAAGTAAGGAGTTAATGCTAATGAGTAAGGTTCAAGTGTAAGCCTCAAAAACACTTAAGATTAATTGTTTGGTTAAAGCTTAGCCTAAAAAAGCTCATTATGCTGTAAAGGTTAGAGTTGAGCCTCAAAACTCTTGTAAACTCAATCTTTATTAATAAGATTGGTGTGGGTATTGAAAATCCTAAGTTGGGGATAAGTTAGGTAGAGACATAGATTTAATTTATGAATCAAACTCCTTAAATTCTTGAGTTCTTGAATTCTCTTCTTACCTTGCTACTTAAATCCTCTTCTAGGTCTTAATTAATCTTTAATCTTATTTAATTTTTTAGTAGCCCTATTCACCCCCCTTTAGGGCCTTTTCACTTCCATACACCAGAAAGATGGATGACCCACTTGATGATCCTATCACCAAATCTGCATTTCTTAGCTATCCCTTTAATTTATAGAGTATGCTCATCTAGGAGTGAATTCCTCAACATAGTACAACCTTTCTTTTTTAGTACCATAACCAATAATGTCTTTTATGTGAATATCTTGAAAAGCATAAAAAGTGTGAATGATCAATACACAATAATTCAAATCTTTTATCAAATGACCAATTGATAATAATTGAAAAAAGCTATCTATAACATGTAGCTAACAGGTAATTATATAACAAACTATAACAAAAAGATAAATGATCAACATGATAAACATCATATCTTCTAACAATGACAACCTATTCCACTATGTAGCTAGGAGAATAATATAGAAGCAAATATAGAAGATCAACGTTCCCAATTGATCGGGAATAATCATTATTGAATTATAAAAGTAAGGATACAAGACTTGAAAAGTACAATAGTAGCCCCAAAATTATACAGTGAACACAAAATTACCCTAACACAATATCTTATATTCACTTGTTACACACTTATGACCGCTGTCTCATTTTCTTATCTAAGATGCTAGATCCATATATAAAAATTTCCAAAAAGGAGAAAACTACAGCAACATGAAAAGGGTAAAAGGAATACTAGCCAACAAAATAGTAGGAGTTATAAGGCTTAGATTGCCATCTAACATAATTATAAGAGCAGCACAAAAAGCCACCATCATGGTTGCTATAGAAATAAAAAGTGTTGAAAGACCGATGATCAACTTTTGAGGCAATGACTTTAGAAAATCATCTTATGCACGACGTGAGGTCAGGATTATTAAAAATGTTATTACTGAAGTTGAGGATGCAAATAAAGATATTGCATCAGATACTATAAACACCTTAAATGACTTATTGTTCAAAAATATTGGAATGCCAGTTCCCTTAATGTTGCCCCCAGGAACAGTGAATACCACCGTAAACATAATTATAATGATGAGAGCACCTACAACAGTACAAGATGTTGTAGTCTCTTTCATCCATTTTTCTCCTTCTATCATTAGTTGTTTGTGCTCTTCCGTAAATAGTTCTCTGGGTGTAATACCATTGTTGTTGGCACTTTGTTTAGATGCAGGAATCATTATACTTTCCACTTCCTGCATTTAAATGATTTAGTTTTAATATAATAACAAATGTCTAACAAGTTGAATGACGAACAAAGAAAAAAGAAAAAAAACACGAATTGTAGCAACAAAATCAATATGTGAAATCTCAAAAACAAGAAATAATGGTGAGGTCAGTGACACATAATTCGAATAACTTCTACACGTTAACTTTCATTTTTCAATCAAGTTGGTATAATTAATTATACGACCTATAATAAATAAATAGATAATATCTCTATATGCTATTATAAAAGTTGAGAAAAGATCACCTTAAACCATTGTAATTCTCTTTGCATCTGTAAAGCAGCACTTGAAATGTGTGCAAGTCTATTTGGAGGTGCTAACATGGCTGCAAGATGTAACAAATTATTATGAAAAGCATCAAATCGAGTTGACAATATGTACTTTCATCCTCAAATAGCATATATATAATAGAAAATTTTTTTTTGCCGATTTCAAACTATGTGATGAATTATGCCTGATGAATTTTGATCTAAGGCGTCTAGTAGAAGTGGGTTGGCTCTAGTCATGGCAATAACAAATTCAATTATCCCAAGATCAATAGCAGTGAAGAATGCTTCATGTACTCCTCTTTGTTCATGTTCATTCTCATCCATGTTTGATATTGCTTGAGAAAAGTGTTGTAAGGTGCAAGAGCATACGCATGCTTCAACTTTAATTCATAAATTTGCTTGAGCCCTATATTAATTAATGAACAAATATAGTTAGAAATGTATAATTAAATGAAAAAACATAAAAACAAAAAATGATAGGGTCTTGAAGCCATAGTTCGGAATTGATAGCCTAAGCTATCTTACCAAAAATTGATAGGAGTCTTGAAACCATAGTTCGGAATTGATATAACAACACTGTAGAAAAAAATACATATACTATTAGAATATATTTGCAAATATAGAACTAAACCAAAGCTAATTTATTTCCAAAAAAAAAAAAAAAAAAGCCAAAGCTAATTTCTATTTTGACGAATTTTTAAAAGGGAGCTGAGAGAGGGGCATACCTCATCCTAAACAGTTTCCTTGTTGCATTTGCTCATTTTCTAGAATAATTGGCATTGCCACACAGTTATATTTTGGGAATGCATTTGCTCATTGGTCAGTGGCCACACGGCTGATCCCAAGATTGGCAAATGAAGTAGCAAAGGATGGGCAACGTTGAATTAGATCCAGTGAAATATCTAGTAAACAAACAAAAGTAAATATCTACAAAGTAACTTTCAACTTCTGAAGATAAGATATAATTTCAATTAATGCATTCCCCATTATTCCTGCATATGATAATTATAATTTCATTAAATCCAAGATAAGAAAGAAGTGAACCTCCTAAGCAGTTTTAGATAAAAGAAGAAGCTTGCTTGAACCTCTATATTTATGCATCCAATCTGTATTAGATGAATTCAGATAAATTTGCGCACAGATAAATAACAAATTTTAGAAAGTAAAGGTTTGATCTTTCCTCCTTCTCAATTAATAATAATAATAATAATAATAGTTAGTCTTCAAATTGTTGTAATAATATGTATACTAAATTCTTTTTAATAATTCTATAGTTTTTTCTTTTTAACTGGAGAGGAGAAATAAGAATTGAATAATTGATCTATGAATACTTGAACAGAGTTATACGGCCACTTAATCTTTGGCTAATAATTCTAATTACATGCTAATAAAAAATAATTATTATAGTTTTTTTTGAGAAAAGTAATTTATTATAGTTAATATGTACCAATTAACTGTAATCCAATAGCTTACAATTGATTATTGGTCAAATTTTAAGTACAATGATTCTTTTTTATTTATGAAATTTGTTTTGCTTTTTAATTACTAAGTAGAAAAAATTAAAATAAATTGAATGCAAAAGAAAATTCTCACCATATATATATATAGCAGTTTTAAATTCAAGCAATATGTGGACTCTAAATTAATAAATATTTTATTTAATTATGTTGAAATATAATAAAATAAAATGGTTTTAATAAAATGTTAATTATAAATTAATTAAATAGTTGCAAATTAATATATATTTTATTTGATTATTTTAAAGTACACATAAATTAAATAAAGGAATTAATTACATAAATTTTTCAAAAATAGAAACTTAATTGTTAACTATTAATTAAGTAGCTTATAAAAAA
>CATIWK010006685.1:0-14736 GCA_949634005.1 Mallotus japonicus | reverse complement strand
CTAGTCTGCTACCTGCTGAGTTGTAGTCTGAATGTTGGACAGAAGGCGACCCTCATTTGAAAAAAATGTGCCCTCACAATTATCCTCTTAATTTTCAGTGCCTATATGATAAATGCAATCATCAAAGCCTACAATTGTTATCATCATTACTACATTGTCAATCTCAAAAAGGAAAAAAATATGTTTTTTAGATTTTTCATATTATTTTTTAAGAAAATTCATTTCATTTGTATCTAAATTTCCGAATAAAATGACATATGAAATATGTCAGTTAAAAGAATCTAAATATGATGATCAATATTAAAATTTAGGGGACGTTTGGTTTAGCTGATTGAGGTTGTTAATAGAGATTTTTCCTCAATCAGCTACAATTTAGGTGTTTGGTAAAATATCAAAATCAACAGCTGATAGCTGATTTTATTCAAAATAGCAGTTGATTTAAAAAACTCTATTTTGTAGTTTTTTCCAATCAATTGATAGTTGATCTGTATTTATTTTTTATTTAGACTATTTTACCCTTATTAAAAAATAACTCCATTTAAATTAAAATTAAATGTATATAATTAATTTTTTTATAGTTCAAAATTAAATAAATATTATTGTAAATTACAATTAAATAATTATTATATTTATAATTATAATTATTTTTAAGAAATTATACGATATTATTTATATTTTAAAATTTATTTTTAAATAATTTATATTAATTATTTTAATAATATATACATTAAAGATAATAAATTATTATTTATTGCTATATATATTTTTAAATAATTTGAATAACTAAAAAATATTATAAAAAGTATATGAAATTATATTTACAAATAAATTATACCCTTAATGGTCATTTGACATACAAACAGCAATAGCTAATAAAATTTTACCAAATACATCAGCTAACAGCTATCAGCTGCTATAAACAGCTAAACCAAACAGATCCTTAATTATTTTGATGTTATTTTCCTATTTTGTACATAAATATCATTTCTGATAATGAAAAAATTACCATTATTATATTTTTATTTTTTTAATTTGAATCATTGGTATCTAAAGTTTACTAAATTTTGATTAATTCAGTTTGATTCGGACAGTATTATAAACGCAGTAAAAGTCTTTTAATGACCAATTTACCGGACTACATATATATCATAACTCGAATAAAAATGTTTAGCTAAAAACACTCTATACCAATTAATTCTAACAATATTACACTTGTATTTCATGCATTGTTCTCTTTAAAATGGTTTTGTTTACAGCATTAGAGTATCATAAGTCAACATTTTTTTACCTACTAAAATCATTATTTTCAATTACTCATAGTTTTGTTTCTTGGAAGAGTTGACAACTACATTTAACGAAGGTGTTTGTTAGATTCAGTATCACATGCGTTGCCTCTTATATGTATGCAATATATATATATATATATATATATATATATAATTTAGACAAAATAATTAACATAAAGACCAAGTCGTGTTGCTAAATAAATGTAAAAAAGATCCATGTTAATTAGTTCTTGAAACAGGGCACATGGATATATCAGAAAAAAATGTCTCAAAAATAAAAACTTGGGGAAGAGATGAGAGAAGAGCCTTGCCTTGGCTTTGGTACCCCATGTAATATCCTACCCTTTTCTGATCACCAATCGATGGAAAATCTTTTCTCATCCTCACATGGCTCTGCTTGACTTTTCATAGTTTGACAAAACTTGGGTCCATCATATGGGCTCCATTTGCTCCACATGTCTCTACTTCATTCCTTGAAACTTCGTGTAAGTCAGAGAGAAAACTAAATGGAAAAAAAAAAGACAAAAAAACTTAAAATTTTTACATTAGTTTAAGTTCAAAATATAAGTTTTATGTTTGTTCGAAGAAAAAAAAAATGTAAGTTTTATGTGTCACCATCCCACATTGTTAAAAAAAGGGAAGATTTTAACTTTATAAATGTGCACACTGTACGTTCCAAAAGACTAATCTTTTGGCGAGAAAATAATAGTTTCGTAACAAGTAATATAGAGTCGATCGTTTTATTTTTCAATATGTGTCTCTCGATTCTTCAATGTGAGGCTCTCACCAGAGGCACTAATATCAAGGTTGGTTCAGGCCGGATTGGTCTTTCCTCCTCTTTTGAGCAAAGAGCTTGTTTCGTTACACTACACAACCAAATAGGTAGAGAATGTCATACACTGCACAATCAGATAGGTAAAATATCATGATCCCACATTGGAAAATGAGAAGCTGGTTTCATTGTACAATCGAATAGGGTAGAGCACACCCTAACATATTAGTTTTTTGGAATATATATATACTACCATAAATATTTTAATTATCTATAAATATATGTTTTTTTGGAAATAAAAAAAAATGTAATAATGTAAATATATGTTAATCATTATAATAATGTAATAATCCAGTCTATATATATATTAGAATTGTAGCGAATGTATATTTATTTAATTTTCAAATTTTTAAATACGAAAAGTATATACTCGAAATGTATGTGAAAAATTAACACGTAATATCAGACTATGATGTGATTAATTAATATTTAATCCTTTTCTCAGCTTGGAATCAATTCAAATCAAATTGAAGCAGTTGGATGTCTGACTCAGGCCTATATGACATGATCGATCAATAGAAATACTCTAACAGTCCACCTTTGTCATATATTCCATACATCACACTTATATATTATGCTTTTGAATTTCTGTTATTAGAAGAATCATCTTTTTAGTTTTGGATAAATGGTTTTCATAAATATGGTAAACTAAAAGCTGTAATGCATTCTTTTATTGAAATAAAAAGTGTGGAAGAGCATATGTAATTCGATGCATCAAAAAGGGAAATGGTGGTACACATCCAAGGCATTATGTTTAGATGCTCTAATGGTTACCACAGGAAGTGGATGGAGAGATCCTTCTGACTATATATATATACAGAGATTGATAATATTTTGAAAGAAAATTCTTTGGATTGATAGGAGTATTCTTCCTATTTTATTTGAGAATGAAATTATTTTTCTACTAATTAATTAGTTCAATTCCTTCGTTTCCTTTTCTTTTTTCATTATTTATCAACAGTAATCTCCTAATTTCAACTGTGCTTAATTTGACTCATCATCCTTTACCATTTTCCATATTGATTCTTCCATCAACAGCATCATAATAATGACATTCCATGTTTAATCAGTTCATTTTCATTTCCAATTATTAATTATGTCTAATATTTACATTAAACTATGTATTTGTTTTTATTTGAATCACTACCATTCAGGGTCCATTGAATTTTAATTAATCCGGTTCGATTCGAATAAAAGTATAATGACGGTAAAAATTTTTGAACAACTAATTTAATGTGACTATATATACCACGAATTAAACTCAAAATGTAACTTAAAAGAGAACAACCCCTAACAGTTCATTTCAATGGTATAAACTATGTAGTTTAAGTGAATAATATATAAGCTTTTACATACTGATATTAATATTATAAATCATATAATTAGGTTATATTCATTGTTATTTTAGGTTATATTTATATTGAAAAAAAAAATTAATGTTGTTTAAGTATTCATATTGAAAATAAAAATGTCCTTTTAAATACAACTTAATACATATAAAATATGTTTTATATTTTTATTACCGATAACTTTTAAGATCAATATTTTTTAACGCTTAAAATCAGTTGATATGATATAATTTTCATTTAAATGGCGTTTCAAGAAAAAACTATATATTTTTATTTGTTATGAATGTGTTATATTTAACCAATAAATGAATAATACTTACAAATATAAAATATTTATAATCATTATATATATATATATATATATATATATATATGGTAGCTTGTTTAGTATTCAACTATTACTTCATTTAGAATTATCTAATTAAGAACTAAGTTCACTGCCTGCATCCAATGTAAATAAGTGATTTCCACATATAAATTACTCAAATTGAAATTAAATCAATAGCATATGGTTTAATTTCGTAACAAAATTTGTTTTCTTATTATATGATTTAGAACCTTAATTATAAAAATTAATACTATAAGCAAAAAATGATAATTGCCTATTTGGTGGAACCAAAATTATTCAAAACAATGACCTTAAGGTCATAGGTTCAAATCCTAGGGATGTCGTCCCTAGGTATTTAAATGTTGAACTACCGACCTAGAACTGGATAATTTCAGTCAAAAGATTGACTCCATTTAGAGGTAGAGGGCTCAGATCCCCCTCCTCCTCCCCTCCTGTCAAAAAAAAAAAATTATTCAACAAAAATAAAAAAAGGCAAACAAAGCCAACTAGGCATGTCCACCGGTCTCTCTCCATGATCACTCATCCTAAATATTACGTCATTCATGACATCACTTTCCCGACAATAAACATAAACACTGTCGATCCACTTGTACCGTCACGTGGTATCATCTACGCCGTCCAAAAATTCCTTCAAAAACCTTTTATCATCGCATACCATAGCTTAACGTTGCCTTTCTTCTTCTCCTCCTCCATCCTCCTCATCACTGTACATTTCTCTCATCATACCTGTAACATAAAACTCTCTGTCCAGTAAATACATCAAAACAAATCAGAGAGGTGAAAAAAAGGAAAAGGGTAGCGTTTAAGAGCTGAAATTAACATCTTTTGCACGTAAAATTTGCAAGAAAATAGCTAGTATGACGAGCCTAGAGCAGGATAGATATGTATTGATTAATTTCGAAGAAACAGAATTGCGCCTGGGACTACCTGGAGGAAAGGATGCAAATGATAGCGAAATCGCCAAGAGTAGTAACATTAATGGGAAGAGAGGGTTTTCGGAGACCGTCGACTTGAAGCTCAACCTTGCTTCGAGTAAAGAATCCTCCGGGAAGGATGATATTGCCGGAGAGCGAAAGGAGAAAGCTGCTGCTGCTCCTTCTAATGATCCTGCAAAGCCACCAGCAAAGTAAGTTCTTTTAACTTTTATATAGTTTCTTGTTAGTTAATTAATTTCTTGAATCTTTTGGTTCCTACTCTTTAGTTCTCAAAAACTTCAGATTTGGAATTTGCATGATATGTAGTCATAAACCATGCAGAGAATGTTTTACTTAAATTTGGTTGATATTGATTTTTTCTTGCTCAGTGTTTGATTTGTTTTCTTTTCTTGAAATTGTAGTTGGTTAATCAAATCTTTCTCTTCTTGTAATGGTTTATTCCATTAATCAACTAAACAATGCATCATGGGGAGGAATTTACTTAAGAGGATTAAATTATAATTAATCCTTGAAAACTTTGGACTTTTCATGGCTTTGGTTTGGTTGTTTGGAAGCAGAGAAAAAGAACAAAACATAAGGAATCTTTGCTTTTCTCGACAGCCAAACAAATGAGGATAAAATTTAAAAAAAGAAAAGAAAAAGAAAAAGAAAAGATAATATAGTCTACAGCTAAGCATGCAACCAAACATTGTACATGTGAATAAAAATTATTCGGCCGTACGAATTCATCAAATTAGAAAAAATTCAGTCCTTTTTTGACCATAAATGATACATTGCTTTCTCATTTCTTGCTAGGGGACCATAAGATATACATACACATGCACATGTATATGTGTGGAGTCCATAAATATAATTTTTTTTAAGTAAAGTTAATTGCAGAACTTAAGGCTTAAGATTTTATGTTAATTATCATGATAATAACTAATTAATCTTAAAAAAAAACATATAATTTCAGGGCACAAGTTGTGGGTTGGCCACCAATTCGCTCGTTCCGGAAGAATGTCATGTCTGTCCAGAAAAATACCAGCGACGAGGGCGAAAAGGGTGCCGCCACCACGGCCGCTGCGGCCCCCGCGGCAACCTGCAGTACTAGCAGTGCAGCTTTTGTGAAGGTTAGCATGGATGGTGCACCATATTTAAGAAAAGTGGACTTGAAATTATACAAGAGCTATCAACAACTTTCGGATGCACTAGGCAAAATGTTCAGCTCCTTTACCATTGGTAAATTAATAAATTGTTGCCTCAAGGACTTGTGTTATTTAACTTAATTAATTAAATTGCACAATTAATATTATGAAGTGGGTTCTTTTTGAAGGTAATTGTGGATCACAAGGGATGAAAGATTTCATGAATGAGAGCAAATTGATTGATCTTTTGAATGGTTCTGAATATGTGCCAACTTATGAAGATAAAGATGGAGATTGGATGCTTGTAGGAGATGTGCCATGGGAGTAAGTCCTTAATTTTTCAATTAATTTGATCATCAAACTAATAAAATTTGTTTAACCACACACCCTTTACTTAATTATCATTAATCTTAATTTTTCAGAATGTTTGTGAACTCATGCAAACGCTTAAGGATAATGAAAGGATCTGAAGCAATCGGACTTGGTTAGTATCATCATATTTATCTGTTAAATTTTATGATATCTCTAAAATTTTTGAACATAAAGCTTAATTTTCTTTAATCATTAATTACTGCAGCACCAAGAGCTGTGGAGAAGTGCAAGAACAGAAGCTGAAGAAGCATTAAGTTGCATCATGTTAATAGGGTCAATTCCAATCCCAATGAGTCTATGTTCAAATGAAAGCAGACCAGCTCAAAGAAAGGAATTGAGCAGGGAATTGGGATATCATTGTACCATGCTTTTTTTTTTTTTTGAGTTTTTTTTTTTGTTTTTTCCTTCTGATGACATATAAATATATGAGGAATATATTCGGATATTTATTAGAGACATGAAGTAATAATATATAATATATAGGAGATGTTTATAAGACTTCTTATATTATTATGTAACCTTTTTTTTTTTTCCTAAATCTTCTGTGATTATGGTCAAATGGGTTGCTTAATAATGGCCTTTTGTTAGTTGTCGATAGTGTTTTTTTTTTCTCCATTTTGCTGTAATGTGCCTAATGAATGGCATGTATTTTATATTAGTGTAATTCATGATGAGATTCTCAGCAAC
The DNA here is from genome assembly GCA_949634005.1 of Mallotus japonicus. Taxonomy (NCBI): domain Eukaryota; kingdom Viridiplantae; phylum Streptophyta; class Magnoliopsida; order Malpighiales; family Euphorbiaceae; genus Mallotus; species Mallotus japonicus. The sequence continues at coordinate 7,799 of CATIWK010006685.1, read as the reverse complement.
ATTAAAGACTTTGAATTTTGCGAGTGAGGAGTAGTTAAGTAATAACTTTTCTTTAAGGACATTTTAAGATATAGGATTTGATTTCTGCTGTCGTCAATTTAAATAGAAAAATTACTTTTTTATTGTGAAATTTATCAAAATTAAAGTTATATAGTCTCCCAATTAAAAAAAACTTTGAATTTTATTAAAAAGAGAGATTAAAAAATTTTTGGATGTTGAATATTTTTATGTGATTGGTTAAGAAGGGAGTGAATGAGGTCCAGGAACAAAGTGATAAGGTTTTGGAGCAATCCCATGTGCTTTCTGTTGGGAGCATTCACTCATTCATGGAATCTATTATTCTCATTTTGTCCTGTCTTTTCCACACACCAACTCATTGTTTTTAGATTATATGGAGCTTTTAGACCTTTAAATCTAGTTTTCTTCCTTTTAATAATTTAGGTAAAGGTTACATTTGTCAAAGGCTACTTAACCCTAAATTGATTATACTTTTTTTTTATATAATTTTTAAGTAAGAATGAAGATTTTTTCTGAATGAAAAGCTATTAGAGAAATAGCCATGGTTTTTATTTTCATTAAAATATCAGTATTTAAAGTTTATTAAATTTTAACTAATTATTTTAGTTCAGATAAAATTATAAAAATTTCAAAAATTTCTTAAGACTTAATTCAATATAAATATATATATTATGATTTGAATCTGAAATATTAAATATATCGTAAATAAGAACAATTCCTACTAGCTAGATGATTCGAATGACTATTGGTTAGAGATATAAATAGCAATTTTTACTGAATATTTGTATACTATACAAATTATTCCTTATTACAAAATGTTAGTATTAATGTACTATATAAATTGTTATTAATATTTATATAATTATAATTTATATAATATTTATATAATTAGACATTGGATATGTACTCGCTCTATTATTTGAATTATATTTTCTGAACTAATTAAGCGGAGTATGCACCAAAAAATTAGATGCTTCTTCTATTCATTAATTTTCTCTAGGGCTACGCAATCAGCTGGTTTTAATAAATCCTTGAGATAAAAATATCTTAAGAGAAAACCTACTTCTATTTATCTATTTTGTGACAGATCTGTGTCTGATCTTTTTGTTGCTAGATGCAGGTATTGGTTGGTGTAATGCATGTGCTGAAGATTTCCAACATAAAGCTAGGGATTTGTGAAATTGTCTTCTCCTATATATATATATATATATATTAAAGCCAGAATCTCATGAATATTTGTTAATTATTAATTTATACTCTTTCCTTTTGAATAAATGAAGAGAATATATACTAAATATTTTCTTCTTGATCTGCATATCACAAAACTAGGGATTTGTATGATTTGTTCTATCCTTTTCCAAGATTCCCTGATACCCATTACCTTCCTTCCCTTTTTTAGCAAAGTGTATATATATATATATACACATTACATTTTCATGAAAAATAGAACTGCAACTACTTGCTAATCAGTTAATGTATTTGGTACATGTGCTCACCACTGCCTTCAGATTCTGAAGCATTTTCTCATTTAACTGCCAAAATTCACTAATTATTGAACAACAAATATAAGAAATGAGCCATCTGATTATTTTTGTTCTTAATTGATCTTCTTGCTAGCTAAGTTTCCCATTGTTGATTTTTTTAGATGAAATTTTTATCAATCCATATTTATGTATAAGAATAAATTATTTTATTAGAAATAATTAGAAGATCAAACAACTGTAGTTACAATTCTACTTTATGATTAATTGATGAAAAGTTTTATTTATCTTGATGGCTTTGTTGAAGGATCTCAAAAAAATATGCACTTAAAATAAAAGTTTAGACCAACACTTGTTGGTATAATTAGTGGGAGAAAGTTTAAATTTCTTTATATAAAATTTTAAATTCAAGTCTTATATATGAAAAAAATAGATATTAGAAAAGTTTTTTCTTTTATTCCGGCTCGAATTCTGAAATAGTTTAAGGTGCAAGGAAAAAAAAAAGAACTCTAAAATAGTTGAAATTCTTGTGACTACTAGATATTGAAAACATCAGACAATTAGACATGACATCATAATTATATCTCTATAAGAGCACTCATATAAACGTGCTCGTGATAAATTTAAAAGGATTAGTCCACTATTATAAAATTTTATTGAATTTTTGTCTGAAAACGTTTTATAAGAAAAAATTCTTTGATTGAATTTTTACTATGATATGAATAAATTTATATTTAATAAAGTATGAAAGTACCTCATAATTAAAAAAAAGAAAAAAGAAAAAACTCGTGATAGCTCCATAGGAGAACCGAGAGTGCTTAAAACAGCAATAACCATTAATTCCTTTTGTTTAAGGATTCACTTAAATATGATGATAGTGTTTCCACTTGCTGAAAAAGAATGTCTTTCTTTCTTTTCTCCTGTTTCTGTATCATGCGCAGGCCAATTTTTAAAAAGATTTCCGAGGTGCAATGATGAGGTCTTTGATTTACAACATGTTCCCCATCTAACAAAGAAAAGAATGTCGCAAATGTCATCATTGTAAAGAGGATGCGTTGCTTAGTGGGTTATGCTTTTAGCTCCATAAATTGATTACAACAATTGTGTTAGAAATTAAACAAAGGATAAAGATTAATATCATGGGTCCGACAATAATAGTGCTGTCACGGAACCCGTGATATTATTAAAAAACTCCGTACTAGTACATGACCCTCCTATATTGGGGGTAAAAGAGAAATTTTAAAAAAAATTATCTTTTAGCGGCCATGATGTGTATCATTATCCTTAAACAAATAGATACTCTCAACGTCAACATAAATAACACTTTAAGCCTAGTTCAAGTGGCAAAAGTCTTTGCTCTTGAGAGAGAGAGAGGTCATAGATTTAATTTATTTTCTCCTCACTAGGTTTGTGAAACCCACTTTAGTGATGACTCATAAAAATAATTTTCAAAAATACTAACAACTAACTGTCACCCTCTCCGTCCAATGATACTGATCCTATATCGAGTTAAAAAAAGTACAAATATAAATAGTTTATTTTTATTTATCATTGTGTGTGCGTTTTTTTTTTCAAACTTCATTGTTTTTGTTTTCAACCGAACTTCATTGTTTTACAATGGTGTCACTATAGCAAGTATAATCTGGGAAGTTAGAAATAAAATCCTTAATAATTGGGTGATTTGTGCAACAAAAATTTTTGAATCACAAAGATAGGTTAGTTTTAGATAATACGTTGAGGGAAAAAAGAAGAAAGGTGGAGATCAAACCCCACATCTCGGTGGAACATTAGGAACCTTTGCTGCCAGGTTAAATGAGGTTTTTTTTTTTTTGGCATTTGATGTCTCTAAAATTCAATAGATATAGAATTCTGATTATTTCGGAGTTAAAATCATATGAAATTTATTTAAAGGTAAAATTTTTCAATATTTTTTTAATTTATTTAATAAAATCTAAATTTCTAACCATTTGAATCAATATATATCTAACTGTTTTTTTTTTTTTTTTTGTCAATTTAATCACTTTATTGCATAAGAAAGCCCTATGGAAATGAATAATAAAGCCCTAAGGCAATACAAGTAGGAATTATGATCCTGAAGAGAAGAACAAAATAAAAACTACATCTGTAGTTTCTTGGCCTTTGAGGCTGCTATAAAGGCAGCCACTTTCAAGTCAAGGGTGAACTCTCTCCATCTGATATGATATGAGTTCAAAACAAAAACTACGGTCGAATAGAAAATTAAAATTCTAAATTCCACCAACTAATAACAAAGCCTAGAAGCAGCTAGATGCTAAAAAAAACTAAAAAATACAAACTATAATGATTAACCTTGTAGCCCTTACAAAATGGAATAATATTTACATCACCCTGACAATAAGAGGATCATTCAACGGTGATATTCTCTCCCCCCAGCTTTCCCGGAGTGACTTGGACTACCACTACTGACTTCTTGTTTGTGACTTCTGTCCATATTGCAATATGGACTATGAGATAAAAAAAAACACACCCTCCTTTTTATCTTTTCCAGTCAAACGTCTTTTTTTTTTCGCATAGGTTCATTGATCTTTACCTACAGGTTCAATGAACATGTAGATGAAGATCAATGAGTATACTACAGATTTATTGACCTTTACCTCTAGGTTCACGGACCTTCACTTGCAGATACATTTATCTTCACCTACAAATTCACGTTGATTTTTTGTTTTCCATTCACTACTTTTTCCAATTTTATGTCGACTATTATCCATTAATTTGACCTTTTGATTTAAACTTTCTCTTTCTCGTTTTCCTTGTTAATGGAACCTTTAACTTGGAATATTCTAGTCTATTAATTTATAAAAAACATATCAAAACCAGGATGTAAGGGAAGGAAGGTGGGCAATTACATAACAGAATTCAACAATAATCCAAGAAAGCAATACCAAACCCCCTGATGTTTCACAGAGATCCTATTTACTCTATTAGAACAACAATTAAGCTTCTTTAAGAGCGACGTGAAGAGGAAAAAGGAGAGTAGAAGTAGAACAAAGATTGTTAACTCCTGGTGCCCCTCTCTCAATCACAATATGGAGCAGGCCTTTTGCGCTTTGCTCTTCTTCTTCTTCTGCTTGGGTGGTTGAAGGACAACTCTGATGCCTTGATCAAAAACTGCCTTCACATTCTGCAGGATGAAAGATTGAAAACTTTATATGGTTGAAAAGATGATGTCAATCATCATGAAATGAATATATGTAGTAAAATTTATATACCTGTTGTGTTTTAGAACTGCACTCAATGCAAGCAGGTGCACTGATCAGCTTCCTCATTCCTCTCCCTATTACATAAGCAAACAGCGATCATCATTATTATAAAAAAATAAAAGGAAAGGACACTCAGGATAATGCCCAAGAGAGGGAAAGCTTATCCAGTATCCGATGCAGGTATGGATCAACTACAAGGAAGAAGAGGAGCTACTCAATGTGCCTTTAAAAAAAAAAAAAAAAAAAGACAGTACTGTTTTACGCGTGTGATAGACCTGGTCCATATTACAATATGAAATATGGACAGGGTCCATGATATAATCTGTTTGTTTGTGCTGCTTGGGCTTGGATGGTTGAGTCCCTCTTTTGTTTGCTTCATGGGCTCAATGCTGGTGGACTTACCTGCATTTTCTTATCGTTTTCTTAATTCACTACCTGGGTTGGCCCATCTATTCCTTGAACAGCTTTGCTCTGACTTGCAGCTTTGATGGTGGCTGTGCAAGTATTGTGCTTCTATAATTCAGCAACTGACGAGATTAGTGGGCTATTTTTATTTGTTGCCGGATCATAATATTTATGGGCTAGATTTGAAGCCTTTGCAATTCATGCACTTCACAAATTCAGAAGTTAAAAAGTAAAAAAAAAAAAGAAAAAAATCAATTCATTTAAAGAATCCAATATGTTGAAAATAAATGTCTATATGATGCCTATAATTCTTTGCCCATATGGTTATCCTCTTTTCCTCCTCCATATTTAATGTGAGTATAGGCAAATCATTCATATGATCAAGATTCAAATATTTTGGGGTGATTTTGTTTTTTCATTTACTAATAGTCCTACGGTAAAAATTTACATAATTCCAAAATTGTTCATGCTCGGTGATGCATTAAAAGTCAAAATATATACATTCCCCTATGTTTCATGGCTTCTCAAGCCTCAGTGTTTCCTATAGGTTGTCACAGATTCCATTCCCCTATAACTAGCATCCAGCAGTGGTTGGATTATAATGTTAGAGGAGTCTGTTATAATAGGATGATGTCTGTTTAGTGGTACCAAAAGAATTAGAATATATACGTGCAATGCAAGCTCACAAAAAAAAAAATGAAGAAAGTAGTTAAGTGGTTATTTTTTTTGGTTAATAAGATCATATGACCTGAATTTTAATGGACTATATAAGAAGGGGCAGTACTCTTCCTTTTTAAATCGACGATAGTAGAAATCGAATCATGCACCTTAGAATACCCTTAGAAATGAGTTATTAGTTAAGTAGTTACTTCCCTCCAGAGGGTTGAAATTCTATTGCGGAATTTATTTCTACCTAGGGAGATCTACTCTTTATTGTGCAGTTCATCAATATCTAAGTTATATAATCTTCCTTCAAACCTTATAATGTAATTTATTTTCATCTGATTTAAAAAGAAAGAGAAAAAGAACTATTTTTATTGTGCAATTTATTAATACCTAAATAATATGGTTTCCTATTAATAAAAAGAAAAAAAGAAAAAAAAAATTAGAAGCAAAATTGAACAAGTTATCTGAAGAAATTAATTAGTATTGGGCACTATTTGGCCATATGCTCTTTATTAAACTTTAATGCAGAAGGGACACCGGGTCAACATATATGCTGTTTCATTTTGAACAACGACCCAATCCAAACCCATGCCATGAAGGCTATGTAGCCATAGCCGCCTCATATCATCACCTTGACCTATCCATTCCACATCATCTGCCACTTGATCATATACAGCTTAGCATATATAGACAAGGCTCATCATCATCCAAATAGCACAAGATCAAGACTTGAGAGAAAAAAAAAATGGGAAGTGTTAGCAATGTGTCTGTGGTTGTTTTACTGTGTTTGCTAGGTGTTGCAGTTGGCGAGCAATGTGGTAGGCAAGCAAGTGGCAAGCTTTGTCCTAATAACCTATGTTGTAGCCAATATGGATGGTGTGGCTCTACTGATGACTACTGCTCACCTTCCAAAAATTGCCAAAGCAATTGCCAAGGTGGTAGTGGGGGACAAAGTGCTTCTAATGTTCGTGCTACGTACCATTTATACAATCCTCAGCAACATGGATGGGATTTGAATGCAGTTAGTGCATATTGTTCTACATGGGATGCTAACAAGCCTTATTCATGGAGGAGTAAGTATGGTTGGACTGCTTTTTGTGGCCCTGTTGGACCTCGCGGCCAAGCCTCTTGTGGCAAGTGCTTAAGGGTAAGAAATATATATTTAAAATTTGGCTCTCCTTTTGTGATTAATTATTTTTATAAGACGTTAAATAAATAAAAATGAAAATTCCATTTAATTATAGTGGGATTTTGAGATTAATGTTTTTTTTAAATAGTTGTGGTTTATTAGTACCCATAGGGTCACAACTGTTAGTATGTTAGTTTTTTCTTATTTTAGAAGGGAGAGGGAGTCCATCGGGTTTGAATCTGCACGGATGACACCACTTTAGCGGATACTTACCACCCAGGTCAAAAAATCTGAAGAATTTTGAGATTAATGTTGGTGCTACTATATATTTTTATTTGGTATTATCAATGTATGTAGGTAACGAATACTAGGACTGGAGCTACAACAACAGTGAGGATAGTGGATCAATGCAGCAATGGTGGACTAGATTTGGACGTGAATGTTTTCAATCAATTGGACACAGATGGAAAAGGGTATCAACAAGGCTACCTTACAGTGAACTACCAGTTCGTTAACTGTGGAGATTCCATCAACCCCATGCTGTCTACTGTCGATGATCAGTAATTAATGTTTTATATAATAAATTTCTCAAGCAAGGCCAGCGTTTAGGGCCAGTTCTTTTGCTTACAGAACTAAGACAACTAAGACTTACAAGATAAAAAATCTTGCCCGAAGCCAACCCATCCTTGTAGCACCCAGTCAGGAAGGGACGTGTGGGCCTGCAACTGCAGGAGCAGATGAAATTATTTGTGATAAGGAAGTTCAGCAGGAGAGTGACACTCTCCCACTTTCTAGTAGTTAGTTTTGTTGTTGTGCTGGCTTCTAGGAGTCTTATTGGTTACTTCTTTTGTCTTGGATTAG
>CATIWK010006651.1:0-10381 GCA_949634005.1 Mallotus japonicus | reverse complement strand
AGTCCACATTGAAATAATAGTAAACATTAAATTAAAAATAATTTAATATACATTCTATAATAACATGTCCATAAAAGTTATAAACTTAAAATATACAATATTATGGCCACTAAAATGAGAGCAACACCAGAGCAAAGTTGTAAGGCCGACCTTAATAATCTATCTATACAACACCCTTGGGTCATGGGTCCACAATCAAGCCCTGCTATCTGGAAAGATTTTGAAAACAGAAAAAAATGAGTACAGAAATACTCAATGAATAGATATTACAAGCATAAAACAATTTATTTTAATTAAACTTAATACACCTTAAATCCAAAATACTAGAGTATTCATAACCAAATTATAAATCATTTAAAACATCAAATCCAATCTTTCTCTCAAACATATTCAAAGCTTAATCAATTAAAACATGTGCCTTTGCAAACATCAATACATCCTTTTAATCAAAAATATCATTCACTTAAAAAATTAAATCAATACTTGCTTTCAAACTTGTGCGAACTCAGCCAAGTCAAGCACATGCTTTTATAATATCGATATAAACTTCCATGTTATTAACCAACCTTGTAGCAAACATCATAACCCGACCATAACATACAGGCCATCACAAATTTCACTCTCAAGGCACACTTGAAGGCTAACCCTTCAACTATATTAGCACAGAACGACCCTTCTCCCTTCACCATCCTTCAATCAATTGCCCTATTGTTTATTGTGCAATAACAACCATCACAAATCTCCAATGTGCATATATCATCTCAGCACATTCAACAACTCACATAGGGTGGTAATACACAAAACCAAATGCCATTTCCATTGATAATCAATCAAAATATTGATATCACATTGTAGTTCCACAAAGCATTCCAAAATCAAATCATCTCTTTTCATAATTCCAAGCAATAAAACCAGGTCAATTATAAACTCAATTAGATCATCAAATAACTAAAATATTCTTAAATCATATTTCAAAACAAAAAAATACTACAGTAATGCCTTTAACTTGCAAACGTAAAACCATTACAGTTTCAAAGCTTGAAACTTAAACAAGTATTTTCAATATCAACGAGCTGATTTAAAACAACTCAAATATATCAATTCAAGTTCATGAAACAACACCAAAAAGCTCATTTTATTGCTAATATAAAAATATTCAAAGGGCTTGAACATCTACTCACCAAAACAGTCCACAAACACACACAATCAGTTCACTGAATTGCTTAATTTACACCTCCACTTTCCTTGCCTTTTCCAGCACCTAAATCATGAAATTTATTTATAAAATCATCAATATAACAATCACATACACTGATATTATTGTGCAGCCCCAAACTATACGCAAAATATGCAAATTAATCTAATCCTACAAATCAGCTCCATTTATTCTAAGAAGGTTATTTTCAAGCCAAAATTAGAAAAATCACTCTGACCTGTAGAAAAGGAATTTTGACCTCAAATTTTAACCAGATATAGATATATATTTCTATTATCTTCAATAAATATTTCACTTCAATTTCTTAACTATTAAAGGGGTTAAGGATAGCTCAACATTACTAGCTTCAATAGTCCTGATAGACAGAGCAATTAGAAATATGGCCTTGATTGACCATGTTACAGATAGAATCAGGTCCAATTCAAAACTAAAAAGTTTTAAAGGACTCTTTCATGTTTCCTTAGAAGCAAACCAAACTTAATTTTGAGTTTCCCACCTCAAGAAATATGAAACGTATCCAGACTAGTTTTAACTCATGAACTCTGGAACCTGGTTTACAAGCTAAATTTGAAAAATTCCTGGGAATTATAGAAAAGGAATTTTGAGCTTAAATTTGAATAAGTCTTAGATTTATATGTATAGAATATTATTTACAAATTTCACACCAATTAGATAACCACAAAAATAATTACAGATAACGAATTACAACTAGTTCAAAGAAACTGACAGACTGAGCAATAAAATGTTTTCTTTTATTACCCTAACATAGAGACTGAATCAGATCGAGCTCAAAGAGAAAAAGTTTTATATAACTCTTTAAAGTTTCCAGATGATCAAATAGAAACTTAATTTGGAGCTCTTTAACTCCAGATATGATCAAATTATATAGACTGAAAAATCAGGAAAAACGAACCCGAAAACTGTAGCCTATGAACCCTAGATTAAATCAACCAAAATACTTAAAATTACTTACCAATTAAATCAATACAGCATTAGAGATGATGATTAATGACCTAAAATTGTTTTAGACTCATTCATTCAGCTTGTAAAAGATCAGCTCCACTTGAAGAATCAAGTAGTTTCCTAGTTCTCTTCCTTTCTTTTCTCTTCCTTTCTCTTTTTTTCTTTTCTTTTCTCTTTTTTTTTGTTGGCTGCCACGATTTGGATAGATAGCAGCCCCTAAAATGGATAAATTTTATTGTAAAATATTCATTTAAGCCCTTAATGAAATGACTAAACTTCCTTTAAACTCTTAAACTTCCAATTGTGCATTCTAGGACAACTATTGTTACAATTAAATCTTTATCATCCTAACCTTGTAAATTCTCACTCTTTACTTTATTTTTATTCCTAATCCCTTTTATTCTCATAATTTCACTTATTTTGAGTGTCATCAAAATTTAAAAATTCCCGCACCTTGATCGAGTACAAATCATGGTTGATCCGATATACTAGCCTAACTATATACAATACTTGACTTACGCTTAAGGGCATGAGTTTTCTATAACTATATCTATATCTATTAACTTATACTTAAATTCAATCAATATATATGTAAATGAAATGCATAATGAATGCAAATGTACTTATAGTTAGGGTACGGGTATTACAAAACTCATATTATATAATACATTGTAGAGATAACAACATTGTTAGTTCTATAAATTATATCGTTTTTTAATTATGTCCTACAAAAAAAATTTTTTTTACAATCAAGTTCTATAAATTTTAAAAAGGTTTTATGTTAGTCTTATCTGTCAGTCAAAGTAGTTTTCCGTTAGTCAACCCTTAAAATCAAACTTTTGTTTTATATTTTAGTCCTAAAACTATGTAAAAAAAAATTGTTATTTTGATATGTTAGACATTTGCATTATTTAGGCTACTAATTAATCCAATTTTGATTTTGACAAATCAATTTTGAAGTACTAATGTTGTTTGCTTAAGTGTGCATGTATCTAGCCTTAAAGAAATTCAAAATGGAACATAATATTGAAGAGCAAACAGTGGTCATGATCCCTGTCCCGATCGTGACCTAATTGTGATAGCTTCAAGCCTTTTAAAGCCAAAAATAAAAAGAGTTCCAGTAGTCCTCATGGTCCCCATCCCGACCGGGACTATTCTCTTGACAAGAGTCACGATGGCCATCACGATCCGAAGTCAATAGTGATCAAATAAAGCTTGTTTGAACTTTGTTCCAGTAGTCCTCATGGTCCCTGTCACGACCGGGACTATGTTCGTGACACATATCACGGTCCAGTCACGAGCATGATAAAATTGACTCATTTTGGCACTTTGAAGCAGTAGTGCTCAAGGTCTCCATCTCGCCCGTGATATCAATTGTGACAGTCATCATGATCACCTTCACGAGCATTATCACTGTAGACACCCAATTTTGGGATAGCTGAGTATCGATGCGACAGAGAACTCCGATGATGAGAAAATCATGAATAAGTCTCGGAATATTTGAGTTCGAAATCTCAAAAAGGTTTGATTATTTTTCTAAGGTGTTTTAAAGGACTCAATTGAAAAAGCTTGGTTTTTATAGGGACCTTTTTGTAATTAAATGTTAAAAAAAATTCAAATCGGAATAATGGATTTTCAATCGGAATTCCAGATTGTCGATCGACAATCCAGACTTCTGGTCAGAATTTAAACGCATTTTTTCTGTTTTTTTCAATGTTTTAACATAAATAAAACTCATTTATCTCAACTCTGATTGGTTCAGTGATGAGATAATGACTTCTTCAGGTGATTAACTCTTAGTTAATTGCTGGAATTATCAGAGAAAGAGTCCCTCACAGGAGGAACTCGATCTCCTGAGGTAGCAGAGTCATTTTAAGACTCTGCTTAGGTTTTTTTATAGTCCTTATATAAACTAAGTTTGAGTTCTGGAAAAGGGATCTTTAGCTTGAGCAGGAGGAAATCTGGAGTTAAAAAACCAAGTTTTCTCTGCAAATATTTGAAAAACACCAGAAGCAAAAAAACTAGAACAAATTTTCTTCTTTTCTTCTTTAAAAATCTTCTACAAAAAGACTCAAGCACACACAGACTTGAAGTTTTTTACTGGTTTTAGAAACACAATCGCCTTCGGAGAGAGTTGAAGTTAAATATCCAGACGAATTCCCAGTAATCAAACGGTGATAATCACCCCTTTGGAGGAGCAATCAATACTGCATCAATCATTCAGTGTTATTTATTATTCTTTCTTTTTTTGCTTATTTATTTCATTTTATTTTATTCTTCTTCTTTCTTTCTTCACGTTAATTTTATTCATATACTAATTATTATTTTTTTTATTGCTTTTTTGTATATTTTGATGGAGGGGTTGACCTAAAATTACAAGACAAGCATCCTAGAGATCATGGATATGAATTCTATGATTAACTAGTTATAGATTTTCTTATTATTTCTTTTGTTATTATTTTAAGTATTTTATTATTTATTGTTTTATGTTTATTTTTATTGTTATATTTATTTTAGATTCTTGTAATAGTCCCAATAGTGGGATGATTAATAAAATTATGAGTGGATGTGTAGTTTAGTATAATTAATTAATTAGAAAATTAGGTTTATTTGGTAAGTTTTAATAAAATCCATGGTGGCATTAGAATTAAATCTAGGATGCATGTAAAAATAAGTAGGATTAGAAATAACTTTTGTTTGAATGTTTTTTTTTTATGGTTTTGATCTATTTTTATGTTTGAGTTATGTTTTTTTGTGTTTTTGCATTTAAGCTCATAATTAGGGTTTTTTAGGTTAATTATTAGATTCACTTTTAATAATTAGGTTTTTTAGGATTAATTAATTAATTTGATTTTAGGTTCATAATTAATTTAGATTTTAGGTTAGAAATAATTTAGGCTCACCTAGTTAAATTAGACATAGGCCCATTTTTAGTTAATAAAATTAATTTGGAATTAATCTATTAATTAAAGTGTTTTTCATAATTTGTAAACCTAAGCCCACTTTTAGAATTAAAATAAATAGACTTAGAGTCATTTAAATAAAATTGACTAGGAATTAGGTCCATTAGCTTTCTATTCTTATTTATAAAACAAAACATGTAAGCTTAGACCATTTAAATAAAATTTGTAGATTAGACTAACATAGGGATTATGAGCTTACATGGTGCATTATTTACATGCAATTTCATTGATTGGTTGCCTTAGTGCTAGATGGATGTATAATTAGGGTTTAATATGAAATTGCATATAAATAGAGGGTGAAATAATAATTAACAAGATAATTCTAAAAGAACACAAGACTAAGAGAAGTTAGTATTCCGTACCCAGAATTCCTTGGTTGTGGTGCTAGCTTTCTTTTAGAGAATCGAGTACCACCTCTGATATTGTCCCAGTTATTACCCTGAGTGGCGACTCCATCATCTCCACGCTATGTCTTTGTGATATAGTAGTGTGTTCCCTAGAGCCCTGAGCTTAAACAGTGTCGCGGTTGCAAGAAACTTGGGCGCGCCCTAAACCCCACCGTCTACAATCACGAGCTGCATTAACTAGCCAACAGTCCAGTAGTGCTCAAGATCTCCATCACAATTATGACTAAGATCATGACAGATGAAAAGTCAACTTTTCAAATGGCTATTTGAAGCTCAATGGATAATTTTTCATGGTTCACGATCATGACCATAATGATCACGACCGTGACCAGTATGATTTCTGCAAAAAGTTAAAAGAACATTCAAATTAAGTTTTGAATGAATTATGGATGAAATCATTAATCTTAACAACTATAATTAAAATGCTTACTATAAATACAACCTCAAATATTCATTTTGGGGTCAAGAAAATTGATTATCCTTATACATATCAAAAGCATTCAATTATAGCTCTCATTCTCTTTTAAATTAAATTCATTATTGTTTAAACTCTTGAAAGAGTTGGTGAGTGTTTAGAATAGAGATTCTTATTCTTGTATTTCTAGGTTTGAGAAAAACTAGAAGTGAGATTCTATTCTAAGGGAATTGGTTTAAGTGTTTAGCCATTAAAACACTTGGGTTTCGGTTTAAGAGTTAGCCTAGAAACTCTTGGTTGTAAGGTTGAAGAGTGAGCCTTAAACTCTTGTGTAATCTCTGTTGGCCTTAGCAATGATAAATCTTGATTTTGATATTAACAAACTTAATTTTGAGCATTTAATATGTTTGTTTGAGTGTGTATAAGATAGGACTCAATTGGAAGTCAAAATGGTGAAAATTCTGGCTATTTCTACCTTTGAGATTCAGGGAAGCTTTTGACATCCTTAGAGCTTCATGATAAGAAAGTGATATTCTTAAAATTTGAAGAAGACATCATAAGCTTTCTGAATTAATCTTACTTGTCAAAATCTAAGTTCATTTGGGTTTGAAAATATTTAGTTAAAATCAGCTTATACAGCTTTAATGATAGATTGCGCAGTTCTTATTATTTCAGCCATATTGTAAGCTAAAGAAGTCCAAATGAGGTTATTCAAAATGATATGGAAAGATAAGACAAATATCTACAACTTTTATGCATTATGTTTTGGCTTATTCGATCATTTTTAAGGTCATATTTCCTATCCCGAGCGCCCTCCTTATTGGGACTTCACCCGAGACGATTTACTCACCTTTGAAGCTTAAATGAGCAAACTAAATTTTTTAGGCAGTACTAATCCCAAATGATATCCCGATCCTAATATTGCTCTTGATATGAATGGCATGATCCTGACCATGCCCCTGACCACGCTCCTGATTAGGACCAAGTTTTTGCGATTTTCAAGCAAAATGGACAATACTAATCCTAAGCTATATCCCGACTGGGATAATTCTCCTGATATCGATATCCATACCGGGAAAATGCTCCTGATCAGTCAGAATTCAAATACAATGGCTATAAACAACTATTTTTCAATATCCCGACCAGGACATTCAATATCCCGACCGAGACTAGAGAAAATACAGTACAAAAGTCCAAATTTCATTCAAATGGACTTTGAATTTGTTGGAAACAAAATTATTGTTTCTAACAGCTATAATTGAATTGCTCAAATATAAATACACCTCTAAAACTCATTTAGAGGTTAAGAAAACTTGTTTATCAATTACATACCTTCAAGCATTCAATTTAGCCCTCAATTTTCTTTAAAATCATTTCTTTGTTGTCAAAACTCTTAAGAGAGTTGGTGAGTGATTAGAATACATATTCTTATTATTCTATTTTTTGGGTTTAGAAAATGGGAAGTGAGATTCTATTCTAAAGGAATTGGTTTAAGTGTTTAGCCATTAAAACACTTGGGAATTGGGTTTAGAGTGAGCCTTGAAACTCTTATTTGTAAGGTTGTAAGAGTAAGCCTTAAACTCTTGTGTGTAATCAATCTTGTGAATAAGATTGTTAGTGATTGAAAATCCTAACTTGTGGATAAGTTAGGTGGAGACGTAGGATTATTGAGAAGCCGAACTCCTTAAACTCTTGTGTTCATCATTTTTCCTTCTCAACATTCTTTCTATTTTTTCTTATTTGTTTTTAAGTTTTGATTTTTGTTCGATAGCCCTATTCACCCCCCTCTAGGGCTCTTTCAATTGGTATCAGAGCTTGAATTCTAGGAACTTTATTGCTAGAATAAAAGATCATAGGGAGTGAAAATATCTCTTCTCTTAGACCATTCTTTGATGGTAGTGATTATCCTCATTGGAAGTTCAAAATGGAGCTCTGTCTTGATTGTGATTCCATCAAGCTTTGGGACATTGTCCGAAAAGGTTAGGAAACACCCAAAGCTACAATTGATGGTGTGATTACTGAAGTTCCAATGGATGATTGGAACGCCATGCAACAATTAGGAAATCATATAAATAAAAAGGCTATGATCACTCTAGTCTCTTCCATGTCAAAAGAGGAAGGAGGCAAGCTTCAACATTGCACTATGGCCAAGGAAATGTGGGAAACCTTGGAAAACCACTATGAAGGCAATGTGCAAGTTAGAAGTAAGAAAGTTCAACTTCATATGTATGAGTATGAACTCTTCAAAATGAAGCCTCAAGAATCCATCACCGAAATGACAAACCGTGTTAATGCTCTTATCACCACCCTCAAGAAGCTTGGTAAACATTTCACCAAGGAAGAAGTAAATGACAAGATTCTAAGAATCCTACCTAAGAAGGATTGGGAATCTCGAGTTACTTCAATTGAGGAAGCTCAAGATTTTGCTAATCTTTCAATCGACTTGCTTATTGGTAAGCTTCTCACCCATGAGCTTACAATAAAGTAAAGAGGAGAAGAGTAAGAAGTGAAGGAAGAAAAGAAAAAGAGCATAGCATTAAAGGCTTCATCAGAAGAAAGTGAAGAAGAAAATATTGAAGGTTCTAATGATGAGGATGATGAAATTACCATGCTCACTAGAAACTTCAAAAAGTTCTTGAGAAAGAAAAATTCATCAAGAACAAGGGACTTCAAGAAAAATTCATCAAGAACAAGGGACTTCAACAAGAAGTATGAGGGAGAAGGTAAGAAGAAAACCAAAGATGTTACTTGCTATGAATGCAAGAAACCGGGTCACATCCAAAGTGAGTGTCCCAAACTCAAATTCAAGAACAAAGGAGCAAAGGATAGGAAGAAGGCATTCAAAGATACTTGGGATGACTCCTCCGAATCCGAAAAGGAAGAGGAACAATAAGAAGTGGCCAACCTTTGCTTCATTGCTCTTGAAAGCGAAAAAGAGATACCATTTTCATCTAACTCTTCTTATGATGATGATTATTGTGATGATGATAATGAATATGATGATGATGATAATGATGATGAGAGCTTTATTGTGAGAAAACTTATGCTTAAATGCAAAAGCTTACTTTCTAAGAAGAAGCATTATAAGCATGAGTTAACTAGCTTGACCAAGGAATTTGAAAATTTAAAAAATGAATTTTCTAATCTTATTAAATCAAATGATAAACTTGTTAGTGATTTAAAAAATTTGAATTCCTTGGAAGATCAACTCGAGAAAGCAAATGATGAAAATCAAAAGCTTTCTAAGGAGCTCTTAGAGCTAAAAAATTCCATTTCTGAATTTAAGAGAGGAAAAGAAACTCTAGAAAGTATTCTTAATTCTCAAAAAATTCATAGAGATATTAGTGGAATTGGATATGAAAATGGAATGACCTCTTTATCATCACACATTAATTTTATATCTCGTAATTCCATTGCTTCTACCTCCAAAAATGAAACTCAAGCTTTCAAAGTGAAGAGATCTCAAGTGTCAAATAAAAAGGGAAGGTCTCATAAGACTCAACCTCCTATGACATAAAGAGGTAAGGCTCAAACTAGAGCACCACAACCAAAGCATGCTTATATGTACACTAGACACAATCATAATAAGCATGCTACACAACACAATACACATAAACATGTTGCACAAACCTATCAAAATACACATTGTACTATCAATGTATGTCTCACACTATGACTCAAAAGAGTTATAGAAAGCATACACTAACACAACATACAAAGCATGTTTCACACACTAGGAAAGTATATCATCCTAGGAGAAAAAAATTTGCCAATATTGAGTGTTTTTATTGCATGACCAAAGGTCACTGTAGCAATGTGTGCACCAAAGGTCACTATAGCAATGTGTGCACCAAAGGTCACTGTAGCAATTTGTGCTTCTATAGAAGATTACACTTAAACTTGCTTCCTTTGGATTACCTTGAAACTAACCAACCTAGGCCAAGAAAGGTTTGGGTTCAAAAGAATGCATAAATTATATTTTGTAGGTGTGCTTGAAGTCCACAAGAACAAAAAGTAAATGGTATCTTGATAGTGGATGTTCAGGACACATGACCGGAGACAATGAACAATTCAATAAGATTGATGCTAAAAATGGAGGACATGTTACCTTTGGAGACAATGCAAAAGGAAAGATTATTGGCATTGGAGAAATCGGTAACTCTTAATCTTTATCTATACATCATGTGTTACTTGTTGTTGGTCTTAAACATAATTTGTTAAGTATAAGTCAACTATGTGATATGGGAAACAAAGTCACTTTCTATCCTAAGAATTACTTTGTTAGTAGTCTTGATGAAGACAAAGTAATTTTTAGTGGTGAAAGAGTTGATAATGTCTATGTTATTGATTTGAATAAAATTGATAACAAGGATATTAAATGCTTGATGGTTATTTCCCATGACACATGGACATGGCA
>CATIWK010006612.1:0-17294 GCA_949634005.1 Mallotus japonicus | reverse complement strand
AGTTCCCTCTGTTACGATGCTTGCAGTTATTAAAGCTCGTCTTGTGGGTGCAACAAGAAGTCATGCTCTTCTCAAGAAGAAGAGTGATGCCTTAACTGTGCAGTTTCGTCAAATTCTTAAAAAGATTGTCTCTAACTGAAGCGAAGTATGTTGCTGGGAGAGATCATGGAGACGTCATCATTTGCTCTAACTGAAGCGAAGTATGTTGCTGGTGAGAACGTTAAGCATGAGTCAACTGTAGTCAGCCATTAAAGCAGAAGCAGGGAGCAACTAACGTTTAGAGCAAATAATTGCCATGTCAGCACTTAAGTTAACGTCAGTTTGTTCAAGGTGTCAATGAGGGGCCAAAAAACATGGTTTTAATGAAACCCTAAGGTATTTGAGCCAAAAAAAAAAATGGGGGGCTTATCTGGACTTCGGGAAAAACACTAGGGGCATAAATGAACCTTATCCCAAAAAAATATTATAATTTTTTTAAAATACTAATAATAATATACCTCTTATACACTTTATATTTTAATTCTCAACATTTTATGTATAAAAAAAATTATTTCGGTTTATTAATCAAATTTTGGAACAATTAGGTAACGTTGCATTAATAATAAGAGTCTAATTGAGTCGAGTCGGGTAGGTACATTGTAGCTTGAGGTTAGTTCAATTTTAATTTTAAATTTTAAAACTCAGCTTGAATTCAATTGATTTTTTTTTAAATCAAACTCGATTCAATTTGATTAATTATATAAAATTTTGATATATTATATATTTTTAAAATATTTAAATTTGATTCAAATTTAAACTTGACTTTGTTCAATTAAATATCTTATTTAATTATATTAAAATAAAAAATAAAAATAATAAATATGTACAAATTTCATTAGGACTGATTAAGTTTTTGAGCAAGTTAAATATTAAAAAAGTCGAACTCGACTTAACAATCTATTCAAATAGTTCGAATTTAAATTCGACTCAACAATAATCAAATCATTTTTATATTTTTTAATCGATCTCAAATAATTAACAAGCCAATTTTTAGTGGATTACACCCCTGATCAACATTAGTTTAAAAAACACACACACACTAGTTTCATGTATCCCACATTAAAAAGGCAGCATCTTTTATAATTTTATGCAGCTATAGTCTGATCCACATTTGTACATGCCTGAAATCCTTGGAACATTTTTAAGCTAAAAGCATTATAACAGGATTGCTAGTGAATGGTTATGCTAAATGCATTAAAGCTCACAAGTTAACATTAGGGACCCCATTTACTTCCAACTTTAGTCTTTTCTTTTCTTGTTTGTCCTACCTTGGTGGTGAGCTGACATCTGCACACCCAAAAATATGCACTTTCTTCATCATCTGCTTCTTTTACTTGAAAGATTCTTGAATGAAGAAAGGAAAAAAAGGCCAAAAGAAAATGTTGGGAAGCAGGCTGAGAGTTTGGAGATGGATAGGTTACATGCATTGAATTGAGAGCTGTTTTGAGAGAAATTCCCAGTCTTTTTTGTGGGAGAATTCACTATGTATCAGGTAAGAACTGTGTTTCTCACCTTTGTATTATTGAACCAGTTGCTTCTAAAATGGTTAACTAGCTAGTAAGCATGTGTAATAGATGATTTTGTGCATTGATGGAACTTCTGGTTATGTAAAGTTGAGAAAGTTATCAGTAACCCAAGATCAATGAAAAACAATTACAACACAGAAAACTTCAATAATTTTTTTCATGGCTTAGGCAATACTGCCTGCATATATACATATAACAGTAAGACCAATCTTATAATTTCATTACATTTTTTCTCTGTTGTTGCCAGGGTGCTATACTATTGACAAGTGGAGTGTTATCAGGAAGCAATCCGCTTGCCTACAATGAATGGCCCTAATTGCAGTAAATCACCTAAGCCAGAAACAATCAACCTGGCCTTTGATATAAGTTTAGCAGCTCACATCCCATGAATAGTTTCCACCAAAATGGCACCTTGTTAGTTAGATATGAAAGGAATATAAAGTTTTATCTGATTCATCATTCCTTCCCAAGTTTTGGCCGTCCTATCAACCCTGTGAAGGAATCAAAATTCAAGCTGCAAAGTAGTTAATATGGCTCCCAAACATCGGCCACTGGAATACTATATTGGAGATGAAAAAATATATAACAATTACAAGTGGTACAAAATCTGACTGTTTAATTTCACGTTGCTTCAACTCCTACAAGAGTGCTACCAGTTTTCTCAAGTTGTGTGTTACAGCAATATAAGCTTGAAGTAACATCCAAGGGCACATATCTATCATCTTCTTCCTCCATGAGATGATGAACTTGAAAGGCTTGAATTATCAGATATAGATTGTAGGTCAGTCACCGCTGTCTCCTGTATACAATAGGTAAGTGTAGAAGTGAATCATAAAGTTTGCAAAGGTTACATATACTAGTTGTAGAATGCTATGAAGTTAGTAAATTTTTTTTATCCTAAATATAAATAGAACTATATAATGGAGTAGATTTTAATTTATTAAATTGAACAAATGTGCAAGATGACTAACTCACTTGAAGTGAGGAATAATGGCTGTGAATAGGTGAGCTTGTTGTGCTAAATATACCTCCAAACATGGGGTAGGGCTTGTTTTCTTCTCCAAATGCTCTCAATCTGCTAAGCTCAGGTAATATAACCTTCCCAAGGTCTGGTCTGTCTTTTTTTCTTAGTTCTGCACATTGAAGAGCTAGCTTGGCGAAAATTAAGGTCTCCTCTATAGGCCAGTCATGAACAGTAGGGTCAAGCACGTCAGCGAAAGTTCCGTCATCTATGGCATTTTCAACTAGATGAGCTAAACCCATTGGTGACTTGGCTGTTATTATCTGTAGGAGGAGAATACCTAATGAATAAATGTCAGATTTTGTCCCCAGCATTCCAGTTTGCTGATATTCTGGATCAATATAACAGAATGTTCCTGCTGTTGATGTCATGCGATATTGAGTAACAGAATCAGCCACAGATGGAGGAACAAGTCTTGCCAAGCCAACATCACTAATCTTGCTGACAAAGTTACGGTCAAGTAAAATGTTGCCTGGTTTCAGGTCACGGTGCACTAGAGGTTCTGGCTTGGTTTGGTGGAGGAAAAGAAGGCCAGTTGCAATTTCTGCAGCAATTCTGAACCTTACTTGCCAAGGAAGTGGCAGGGTATTTCCTCGCCGGAAGAGACGATCATCTAAGCTCCCATTAGACATGTGCTCATACACCAGGCAACCATATTCTGGGCAAGCTCCAAGGAGAAGAACCATGTTTGGATGCCTTATGCAGGATAACACCTCAATCTGCAATACAGTTATTGGATGTTGTATTACTTGATGTAAGAATGCTTGTCATCATGAATATTAGCTTATTGTTCATGCACAAAGTTTCAAACCTCTTGATGAAACTGTGACATTCCTTGAGCTGCATCTGAACGTAGAACTTTAACAGCAACCTCTGTGTGATCCAGGTAACACTTGTAAACTGGGCCATAGCCTCCTTCTCCAATCTTGAGGTGTTCTGCGAAATCTTCTGTTGCTGTTTCGATCTCCTCAATGCTGTATCTTCGGTACCTAAGATCAGTTGGTGACCAAGACTCTTTCACCTTCTTTGTCTCCTCAGGAGGCACCTGAGGTCTCGTTTCCAGGTTCATCCTTTTTTGTGCTTCCAGTTCAGCCAGTTTCTGAGCTGCTTGTGCTGCTTCCATTGCTGCCTTGTACTTGGTTTTCTCCTTCTCTATCAGTGCCAGTGTGGCTTCCTCGGCTGTTCGTGCCTCCTCAGACCTTTGTTGCTCTTCCAATTTCCAGAGCTGGTATTCCCTAGTCTGGAAATTTTACCAGAATTTCACATGTTTGACATAAATTAATTGTTGTTGCAAAGAGATTGAAAGGGCCTTCATTAAAGCAAAAGAAAGCAGATTTTAATCGTCAGTACCTTCTGTTTAGCTGAGAGTGCCTCCCTGCATGCTGTACTGTACATATCCATTGTTTGCCTCAGCTCTAGTCTGAGTCTCCTCATCTCGGATTCCACATCTTCCTGTAAATTTTTGAATGAAGGATGCATTAGTTTTGTGAAACCTATTTGCTTAAATAATCATCATACATGATTAAGTGGATGTGCATTACACAGCTGAAGTACATTGCCAGTGTTTATGCATGTTATCTTCTCTGTGATTATGTCCTTACCATGTTATGTGAATACCATGAGTTTTGCCCGGCACTTTCCCCAGAGCTTCCTGAACAATGTGAACCCACATCTGTTGATGTCCCTGGTGAAAGCACTGCGCCAAAGCTTTTGTAATCAAAGTCTGTGCCGCTTGGTCTCCTGGGGTTCATACCAGGATTCATAAAAGGATCTGGATTGTCGTGAAAAGCCAACAGCATTCGGTCGGAGGTGCTTGGCCTTCCGCTGCTCACATATGATATATCCATTTCTGGTGTGTAAGGCTCATATGCTTTACTGATTGAATTTCTACCTCTAGCAAATGGGGACCTGTCGCAATTGTTATCAGGTTAGTCCTCCTCTCTATTAGCTTGCATTTTATAGCATATTAACAGTAATTTTAACAAAAAATGCTAAATGTCACTGATGGAAGAAAATAAAAAGAAGCACTTGTTAGTTTAGATGTTAATAACCTTTATTAATTGATGATCATCATTAATTGTACAGGTTTTTACATCAGAATTAATTAACCTGTGAACTTACTTGATCCTTTCTGTATCTTCAAGGGAGCCATATGGTGTCCTCTCTGCTGATGTAAAAGAGATCAATCAAATACTTGTAAGCAATGATAAGATCCAAACATAATGGAACCGTAGCATGATTCTACTCTAGTTACAGAATCAAACCTCTGGGATTTTGGATTTGCCTTTGATTGTGAGATCCATCAGTAAGATAGCTGGGCTTGTGTTGCAGCATATTTTGAGTTTGAGAGGCAGGTGGAGGAGAAGGTTTTGCTGGCAGTGGAGAGGTAGCAGACCGTAGAGAAGAAACCTTTCCTTTGTTGATGATATATACATTGCAGAAGTCGGGTGCAGCTTTTGACACAGTGCTTGGAACATCTGTAGTCTTGAATTTTCTGTGGCAAAAGGATATAAATTAGCATTTGCATATAGACTAGACTAAAGTTCTCATAAAATGTTATACCTGACAATTATGCCACCCCTTGTTGGAGTACCAAGTATCAAAGTCTCAATTAAATGGATAGAGATATATTCTAGTATTGCTTTTGCTATGTCTGTATCCTCAATTACCACCTCATGACACTTTATCTGCATGAAAAAGGTTAATGATGAGGTTAAGAGATGGCAGGTCCATTACATGATCTGCAGAGAACAATGTTGTTGCACAAAAAGAACATAACTTACGTCCTTTCTCGTGCAAAAGCAGCGAAATGGAAGGAATAAATCCCTAGTTTCAGCATCAGGGGGTTTGACAATTGATCTTGAATTATCCTCAATTGCTTCTGCAGCTGCAAGTGGTAAAGAGACAAAATAAATTCTTTTGGACACTGGTAAACAATCTCGTTGAAATTATATACATGTATCTTAATCATTGATATCATTCTTCTTGCTTTTTTTTTTATTCAACTTGCATAGAATATTCATATATGTTAATGTTTATTAAAAACAAATCTGTGCTAATGATGACTCTTGTGTATGGAGAAAGAGGCGCTGGTCGAGTTTTGTGGCCCTTAAAGGGTACTGGCTCGATCCGGATTAGTTGGGGCCTTTATGGCTACCGGATATGGAGGCTAAATGCAAAAAGGAATCTGTGCCAATGGTGCAATTTTTCCTGTTCCTTTCAGTTTCTATTGAAAAGTAATGAGAAATAGTGAATCTAGATTCTCTTGTTTTTGGTTTGAAACAGATCACATTGTTGAAATACAATAGTGCAAATTCATTACTTGTCTTTATGAAATGCTAGAAGAACGGGAAACATGCACAAGATAAAAAGGGTATCTGAATTGAATGTTTATTGATGAAAAATAGAGAAGCCATCCATACAATGCGAATTAGTTGGTGAAGCTTTGAGTGCAACATGGAGGAGGGTAACAGATTGGCCTCTCTGAAGAAATTGATCAACAGCCCATTTAAGGGCATATTGGCTACCTTTATCTTTGTCTATCGCAACCACTACACTGTCTTCTAACTTTTCTGAATCCTTCCTTGCTAGTTCTGCATTCTTTCTAACCATGTTTTCCACGGATTCTTTATGCCCTCAAATGGTTATCTTTTCCCTGAAACTATGGGAGAAGCAGAAATGCAGAACTGGCAAACGAAACCCAGAAATCGAAGATTGATTATATGTAGCTAGGAATAAAAACTAATAAACAAAAAGATGATTAACAATGGTAATCCTTTGTTCTCTCTTTTTATTTATAACTAACTCAACCAACCTTCTCTTATCTCTCTTTCTTACAACATTTTTAGACCCTGAATAGAAGGAAGTCTGTTAATGGTATTTTAGTGGGTCCATCATTTTATAACAGTAAAAACAACTCATAACTATCTTCTCTATCTGCAATTTTTTTCCCATTCAACATGGCATGTTTGTTTATCTAGAATAACTAATTGCCATTCTTGGCCATAGCTCCTAAATTTAGAGACTCTGAAAAATATATGACTAATAATAATAGTGTTCATAATCTTACTTATTATGGTATATGTGTGTACAATCTGCATGCATGCATGCAAAGTTTTCTATATTCCTATTCTTTCTGTCATATGTATCTACTAAATAGAAAAATTCAATTCTTGGAAGTGAAATGAAAATTGGGTTATACCATGATTCTTTAATTTCTTGTCATTCATGAAGAACATCAACAATTCTCTGCTCCTTTCAATGAAGTATCAGTTTCTACTTTCTTGAGACATCCACATAGCTTCCTTTTCGTTTTATGATGCATCTGGGTGGCTATCTCACAATCGCTCATTCATGTACACTATCATATATTAACAAGCAATCGTCAAGCTTAATCTGCTTGGAGATGTTTTAATCAACAAATCAAATTTGAATAGACTACATCACAGCTATATAGGGCAAAATTTATTGAGTAACAATAAATATGAAGTGGAAGGCAAGAAACAGCACTATCATGCAAAGTACTCCAAATCAACATTATGAGCTACACCTCAAATCACTTTACAAGATCAGCTTCCAAATCATTAATTATTGCCATGCATGAAGATTGTGTTGACTCAAACCAATCAAGTAGAATGCACCAACATTTATCCAAGCACCCATTTTTGGCCTTGCAGATCCTATTAGCACTCCACATGCAGCTGTTTGAGGACATTGCCAAGCTCACACAAATCCAAATATAGGTAAAGCAATTGCTAGCACATCAAGAATCTGCTGCTCACTTTGTGCACATCTTCCCCCACCAATCTTCTCACCACAATTGTGAAAGAAAAAGACTACTTGTTGGCAAAAATTCACCATAATAACTCATTTCATATCATTAAAACAAAAGGGTAATGTTTTATGTCGCGGGACGCGACATGAATAGTTCCACTGCACCATAAAAATATCTTTTATTTCTTAAAAGAAAATTGGTTCAATCTCTAGCTATTTCAAGAATACAATTCCATCCTAATTTCAAAGAAAATAAAACTGAATTGAACTTTTTTTTTTTTATTAAATTTACATCAATATAGAAGCAAACCAAATAAGAAATAAAATGAATAGATTCGGATTTGGACACAAACCTAAACTGATAAGAGGCCCATGAAGAAGGTGGGGGTTAGCCAGTGAGCCCAGCTCCATAATCTAGTCTGTCACGTGGCGAGTGATATGGGACAAGCGTCACTGATCCACCTGTTGGCTCATACAGCTGCTTAGCTAGGTCTCACAAACCAGCTTCTGCTTACGTTGCGCACACTGATTCATCTGTGACCTTTTTCTTCCGCTCGCTTTGCTCGCTCACTACCCAGTTGGCGATCATGGCTCTTACTTCTCTTGCGACGAGAAACACCTTGGGCTCTGCCTACAAGGCGGCGACGGCCATGGCAGGAATTGGTCAATCGCGCGGATTGAAGACATTCACTCTGCCTGATCTACCTTACGACTATAGCGCTCTTGAACCTGCTATTAGCGGCGAGATAATGCAGCTGCATCACCAGAAACATCACCAGGCTTACGTCACTAATTACAATAAGTCCCTTGAGACTCTTAATGAAGCTATGGAAAAAGGGGACTCTTCTACCATCGTTAAGTTGCAGAGCTCTATCAAGTTCAATGGCGGAGGTTGATTCATTCATTTTCTTGATTAAAGATTGCTTCTTTCTTCTTAATTATGCTATTTTGAGCTCAAAATTTGTCTGCTTTAGGTTAGATTGTACAGTTATTGACCTTTGTTTGGAACAAGAATTCAGTTTTTTTAAGGCCTGTTTGGAACAAATCATGTCAATGCCTAAAAATTTTATCTTTTTTCAGGTCACATCAACCACTCCCATTTCTGGAAGAATCTTGCACCTGTCAAAGTATGTTTGTTCTCATATTTTGGTATGTTAGCTTCTATTTTTTGTATCTCTGCATAAATCTTGATGCTTATGCTTGACAGGAAGGTGGTGGTGAACCCCCGCATGGTTCCCTTGGTTGGGCTATTGATACAGATTTTGGTTCTCTGGAAAAGTTGATACAAAAAATGAATGCAGAAGGTGCTGCTCTTCAAGGATCTGGGTGGGTGGTAAGTTGTTCAATTTCTTCGATTTTGAATCATGGTTTTTAACCTGTGTTACAAATGGTTTTCGCAGTCTGCTCAATTTCTTCAATTTGTCCTTGGCAGTGGCTTGGTGTGGACAAAGAATTCAAGAAGCTTATGGTTGAGACCACTGCTAACCAGGTAACGTAGAATTGTTTCTATAAAGTCAATTCGTGATGTATTTTACAGAGCAGGCTGTTCTCACTCTGCATATGTATGTACATATTGTCATATATGTGTGTTGTTTGTGTAGCACATCTCAAGTCCTAAATTTGTAATGTTTGTACAGTTCCTCAATTCTCTTTTCTCTGCATGTTCCATCTCCATTAATTGTCATTTTTTTTGGGTTCTGAATTTATTTAATGCAGTTCTGTTTTTGAACCTAATATGCATGCTTGCAACTCTTGTCACAGGATCCATTGGTAACTAAAGGAGCATCTCTAGTACCATTGGTTGGTATTGATGTTTGGGAGCATGCTTACTACTTACAGGTGAACCTTTGTCTTAAATTGTTCAATTGGTTATGAGTAAGATGATTTTGTATACATGGTTTACTGTTATAGCATTGGCATTCCTTTTGGTGCATTTTGATGACTTTCTACCCTTGTGACCACCTTCAGGTTATTAGTTTATCTGTTCATTTGCTCAAACTATTTCTCAGGATTCAGTTTAATGAAAAACCTTTGTTGTTTAGCACCTGTTAAAACTTGTTACCATCTTTCCTTTATGGGCTAGAGTATCCAAGTGAAATAGTGACGAGAAATAAATTGTCTGTGATGGCTGAAAGGTTCTAATCAGGCTTAGCCTGTACTATTACCAAGGAGTAACAACTTTTGACTGGTAAAATGAACTTTTAAGATTCATTTTGGAGCACTTGGATTTGAGATTAATCTGGCTTGTCTTCTCGTGCTTAAGAAGTCCTTCGAATACACAAGGCTTCCCACATTATAGGTTCTTGTGTGCTTGCATATATGTATCAATGTAATCCTTCTGCTTAAAAAAGTTGTTCCTGTTAACAAGGCTTCCTGCATACCGCATTATAGGTTATTGTGAGTCCTTGCCTTATATCTAGCAAAGTAACACTAAATTGTGGCCAAAGCTTGAGGCCACAAGTTGGTTTCATTGTTCAGAAACCATATATTCTAGGCCTATGAACTCCCATTTGCATATGTAGACACAATGATTGCATGGAAGACATGAATGCACATACAAGACATGTTCTTACTGAAGTCATTAGCTGTTGTTCGGCCTTTCAATTTGCATTTCAATCTCTTAATGACTGGGAACTTTTGTGGTTTATGCTGCAGTACAAGAATGTGAAACCAGATTATCTAAAGAATATCTGGAAGGTAATAAACTGGAAGTATGCAAGTGAAGTGTATGCGAAAGAATGCCCTTCAACTTAGAGTGTTTTCCAGTTCTGCTATTGGGAAAGGCTTTGTAGCCCAGATCATGTAATAAAAATAAGCTGATGTGTTCTGTGTATTGTACAATATGGAGGTTCCCTGGCCTGCTTTACCTTCCTTTCTGACCTCTTTAACGAGGTGCTTATTGGTGGTTCATGAAACCAGAATAAGTTTTTTTTGCTTATTTGTTCTCCACTGCATCCATCACCCCATCCTCAGACTATGCATTATAACCAAACGTTAATGTGAATATCATCTCATGACAATTTGATCAAAGAAAATTATTATTATTTCAGAACAAACCTATTGAAAGGACCATAGTTCCTCTTCATTCCGGACTCCAGAAGACATGGAATTCGTTTATTCGTTGGAACTTCAAATAACTTGACAGAAATATTTTCTTTAATCATGAAACAATCAATGTTTCGAGCATTTTTTGTGCTTGGCCTTAAGTTAAACTTATCCTGACGTTTGCTGGATGGCTTAGTGTAAAGAGTGGTATCAATAGATAACGATCCTACACCTAACCATAAGTTGCACAACTTTACATCAACATAGAAGTCGTGTCGGCCTGTTGCAAGAACAGCATAGCAGCAGATAAATAAATAACCACCACGATATATTATTATTATTATTAGGAAGCGGCAAATTCGAGCAAGTTGCATGGTAATATATATCAATATATCATACATATCAGATAGAGTAGAACAACGTACTTCAGCTAGCGGTTCATCACAAATTGTCCTAGAAGTCCATAATCTCTTCAATTTCAGAGCTTCACATCATCACCGCAGCACTGCACGGCCATGGTGAGCTCTGCTTTCTCCTTCTATCCCCATCTCAATCTCAGAAAGAGAAAAGGGTTCTTAGTTGTTTTTGGTGTTTGATATGCATATATGTTGATGCATGCATGCAGGCATTGAAGACGTTAAGCCTCCCTGATCTCCCTTACAACTATGACGCCCTTGAGCCTTTTATTAGCGGGGAGATAATGGAAATTCATCACCAGAAACACCATCTGTCTTATGTTACTAATTACAATAAGTCTCTCGAGCTTCTCCACCAGGCTGTACAAAATGGTGACTCTTCCTCTGTAGTCAAGTTGCAGAGCTCCATCAGGTTCAACGGTGGAGGTCATATCAACCACTCCATTTTCTGGAAGAATCTAGCCCCTGTCAATGTAAGTTTTATTTTTTTTAAACTCTTGTATTGGTGTTTAGTTCTTTTTTTTTTTTTAATGCTTTATGCATGACAGGAAGGAGGTAGTGAACGCCCAGTTGGAGCACTTGCTTCAGCTATTATCAGAGAGTTTGGTTCCCTAGAAAAGTTGGTGCAGAAAATGAATGCAGAAGGTGCTGGCGTCCAAGGATCTGGATGGGTGGTAAGCAGTTCATTTTGTTCAATTATAGATAATATATGGCTTTCAAATTTCTGTCTTTTCAATTTTTTTTTTTCTTATCTTGCAGTGGCTTGCCCTGGACAAAGAATCTTGCAAGCTTGCTGTTGAGACCACTCAAAACCAGGTAACTTTTTCAATTATTGCTGTAAAGTTTACTCAAGAACCTCTACAAGTCACTAGGGTGTTTCTAGAGGTGGGATTTATCTTGGTACATGAACATGAATCTTATGTTGGACTATTTTGGGTCCTTGATTATAAACTATTTTTGGAATTTGGACATAAATTAATGTGCTTGTGATCCTTGTCACAGGACCCGTTGGTAACTGTAGGAGCAGCTTTAGTTCCTTTGCTTGGTATTGATGTTTGGGAGCATGCTTACTACTTACAGGTGAACTTTTTGTTTTTTGAATTCTTCAAGTTGTTTTTTTTTTAAAGCTCCACTCGAGTTTCATTTCTGATGAGGTAATCGCCTTCAGGATTTTTCAGTTATTGCATTGTTTGCTCTAAATTGTTTCATCTGATCCAGTTTTATGAAATGAATTTTGTTGTCACGCAACAAGACATTTGGAAATCCATCCTTTATGAGAATGAAATTTTCTTGAGTGATTTAGTGACAAGAACTAAATTATGATGGCTCTAATCTTGCCTATACTATATTATTCTTGAGGAATAATGGTTTTACTAGTGCAAGGAGTTATGTATATTCAATTATGGATCAGTTGGATTTGTGTATATCCATGTTCTTGGCAAGGGTCTCTCAATGCACAAGACAAGGCTTCCTGCACTGTAGGTCTTGTATGTGCTCTGCTTATATAGCAATGAATTGGTAGATTGCTGCCAAAACTTGAGACCAGGCAGTAATTGATACTCACTTATTACCAATGTTATGCCAGAACGCTGAAACAGCTTGGGACTATTAATTGATTTAGGGTATCAGAAAGTATACATGTTCTTGGTGATGATGAACATCTACATAACATCCTGAGATTACCAGGAGATTTCAGCCACTTATAAATGTGTTCCTATACTAGTAGTTACTTAGGAGCTTGCTCATTCTATTTGTCCAATTATAAATTCAATTGCATTTTGAGTATCTTGTGTAGTGACTCAGAAGTTGTTTGGTTTCTTTTTGATGTTGCAGTACAAGAACTCAAAATCTGATTATCTAAAGAACATATGGAGTGTCATGAATTGGAAGTATGCAAGTGCAGTGTACGAGAAAGAATGCCAAGCTTAAAGACTGCTGCTTCCTCTTCTATCATGGTATCGAGCAGTTTTGTGGCCCAGGTTGAAGTATAAAACTAAATGGTGTCTTGTTGTATTTTGAGATATGGAGATAATGGAATGAAAATACAGTGTTGATGTATTGTAAATATGTATGTCCCCTCTTTTTACTGTGGCCAGTTTGTGAAAAGCAGAACAACGATGTTGTTGTATTATAGCCTATGTTGAAGCATGTAATAAAATGATGTGTTCATGTACTGTAATATTCATGTTACTAAAGGAGCTGGGAGAGCCTTGCCCTTGGGTGAGAAGGGCTCACTCAGTCTGAACTCTAGATTAGTTAGAATTTTTATGACTACCGAACAGTAGGAGCATCAGATAAGGCTTTGTCCGAGTAATGGGTAATGGGTCTATTTGACTTGATCCGGATAAGGTGAAGCCAACAATGGTATGTTGAGCACTTTTCACCATACTCAATAAAACACACACTTATTTTATAGATTTATATGAATTTTTGTTAATAATTTTTAGGAGGATCATGAATCTTATATACAATTTAAAAGGGCGTGAACAAAAGTATTACTTCAGTACTCGAGGGTAAATGTTCTATGCTTTGCTTGATATCTAGCTAACAAAATGTTTGACCAAAAAAAAAATAACAAAATGAAATATTAGTACATATCAGGTTAAAAGAAATAGTACATGTCGACATATATAGTACAACGTACTTCACTTAACAACCTCATCACAAATTGTCCTAAAAGTCCATAATCTCTTCAATTCCAGAGTTTTACACCATCACTTCAGCATTGCACAGCCATGGTGAGCCGTCCTTTTTCCTTTTATCCCCATCTCAATCTGAAAAAAAAAAAAGGTACTTAAATTTTTTGGTGTTTTTTGATATCCATATATGTATTGATGCGTGCAGGCATTGAAGACTTTAACTCTTCCTGATCTCCCTTACAACTATGACGCCCTTGAGCCTTTTATTAGCGGCGAGATAATGCAAATTCATCACCAGAAGCACCATCTGGCTTATGTTACCAATTACAATAAGTCTCTGGAGCTTCTCCATGAGGCTATTCAAAATGGTGACTCCTCCTCTGTGGTGAAGTTGCAGAACTCCATCAAGTTCAATGGTGGAGGTCATATCAACCACTCCATTTTCTGGAAGAATCTAGCCCCTGTCCATGTACGTTTTAACTTTTAATTCTTGTGTTGGTGTTTGATTAGCTTCCTGTTTTACTGATCCCTGCCTAATGCTGCTTTATGCATGACAGGAAGGAGGTGGTCAACCCCCACAAGGTGTACTTGCTTCAGCTATTACCGCAGACTTTGGTTCTCTGGAAAAGTTGATACAAAAAATGAATACAGAAGGTGCTGCTGTCCAAGGATCTGGATGGGTGGTAAGATGTTCATATTGTTCAATTTTAGATAATATATGGTTTTCAAACTTCTGTCCTTTCAAAATATTTTTTGATCTTGCAGTGGCTTGGCCTGGACAAAGAATCCCAGAAGCTTGTTGTTGAGACCACTCCGAACCAGGTAACTTCTAAATTATTGCTGTAAAGTTGACTCAAGAAGCTCTGCAAGTCATTTATAGGGTGTTTTCAGAGATGAGCTTTACGGTGGTGCATGAACATGAATCTTATGTTTGACTTTTTATTATAATTTTTTACTGGGAATTTGGACATAATTGTGCTTGTGATTCTTTTCATAGGACACATTGGTAACTAAAGGAGCATCTTTAGTTCCTTTGCTTGGTATTGATGTTTGGGAGCATGCTTACTACTTACAGGTGAACTTTCTGTTTTTTGAATTCTTCAGTTTGGTTTCATTTCTAATGAAGTAATGGCCTAAATCTTGCCTATACTATATATCATTCTCAAGGAATAATGGCTTTACTTGTAAAATGAGCTATTTTTGTTCATTTTGGATCAATAAGATTTGAAATTAAAAATCTATGCTTGTGTATATCCATGCTCTTAACAAGGGTCTTCCTGCACGAGACAAGGCTTCCTGTATGTGCTTTGCTAATATAGCAATGAAATGCTAGATTGCTGCCAAAACTTGAGAGCAGGCAGTGATTAATGATTTGATTATTTGGCAATGTTATGCCAGATTGCTGCCACAGCTTGAGGCTATTAATTGATTTCATTGTTCAGAAAAGCATATATCTTCCTGGCCTATAGTGAACATCTACATAACATGCTGAGGTTACCGGCAGATTGCAGTAGCGAAAACTTCTAATTTTACAAATGTGTTCTTTCGCTAATAGTTCTGCAGTTGGATTTGGTTAAGTACTATCTCGCTCTCATATTTTGTTTTTCCTCTGTGTGGATGTATACATATATGATTTGCATGGATGTATACATCCTCTCTATCCAATTACAAATTCAATTGCATTCTGAAAATCTTGTATAGTAACTTGGAAATTTCTTCTCTTTTTAATGTTGCAGTACAAGAATGTGAGACCCGATTATCTAAAGAACATATGGAATGTAATGAATTGGAAGTACGCAAGTGAAGTCTGTGAGAATGAATGCCGTTCATCTTAAAGGGTGCATCTTCCTCTTGAAGTATAATACAAAATGGTGTGTTGTTGTAATTTGAAGCATGATGGAATAAAATGGAATTGGAGGTCCAGGTCTCCTCTTCATGGCCTCTCCCTTAAGCTGTTGTTTAGTGTTTGCTATGGTATCCGGTTTATGAAAAGCAGAACAATGATGGTGGTGTATTGCATCCTATGATGATGTATGAAATAAAATGATGTGTTCATGCACTATTAAATATTCATGTTCCTTCCTCAAAAAAAAAAAATATATATATATTCATGTTCCTCTTCATATCTCTATATATATCAGGAATTTTTGTATATGCATAGAGTATACATCACTATGAATAGTTGATTTTGGAAGAATTTTCTCGCAAAATCAAGAATATTCATGTTCACTCAATTACAACCAACATAGGTTTAAGGTGTTCTAGCCGATAGCTCTGTGTAATGTCATCTATCGGATATTGGCCAAGGTATTAGCAAATCGCCTTAAAGTAGTTTTACCTTCGAATATCTCAGAGAATCAAAGTGCTTTCGTAGCAGGAAGATCCATTGTAGATAATATTTTGATTGCTTTCGAGGTTAATCATTTCATAAAGCAAAAACGTCAAGGTAAAGTTGGTCTAGTAGCTTTAAAGATTGACATTTCTAAGGCATATGACAGACTTCGATGGGATTTTGTGGAGAAGATGTTGCTGGCTATGGGATTCCATCATTTATGGGTTAGCAGAATTATGGCTTGTGTCACCACAGTGAGGTATACTATTCTGCATAATGGTTGTGATGTGGGTTTGATAAATCCCTTCCGTGGACTCAGGCAAGGAGATCCCTTATCTCCTTTCCTGTTCATCATATGTGCTGAGGCTTTTAGTGCATTAATCAAACAGAAGGAAGCAAGAGGATTGATTCAGGGCTGTCGGATTGCTCGGGGCGCGCCATCCATTAACCACCTCTTTTTTGCTAACGATAGTTACTTGTTTTTTCAAGCTACTCCACATGAATGTTTACAAGTGAAACATGTTATTGACTTGTATGGCCAGCTTGCAGGTCAATCTACAAATTTCTCAAAGTCTATTATTGCCTTTAGTCCGAATGTAAATGAGGCAACTAAAGCCCAGTTATCTGAACTTCTTCAAGTTTCGGAAACGCAACATCGTGGAATTTATCTTAGCCTGCCTTCTTTAATGGGCTGGAATAGAAAGGATATCCTACGTTTTATCAAGGAGAGAGTCTGGCAGAAGCTTCAAAGTTGGAATGCTAAGTGGTTATCTAGAGCGGGCAAGGAGGTCTTGTTAAAAACAGTGGCTCAAGCGGTTCCAAACTTTGTAATGAATGTGTTTTTGCTTCCTATAACCCTTTGTGAGGAGTTAGAAAGAATGATGAACTCCTTTTGGTGGGGTAATGGCAAGTCCAACTTCAAAGGTATAAAGTGGAAGAGCTGGAATGGTTTGTGTTATCCTAAGAAATTTGGTGGTTTGGGGTTCAAAAGGCTTCATGATTTCAATTTAGCAATGTTGTGTAAGCAGGCATGGCACCTTGTTTCTGAGCCAAATACACTGGTGGGAAGATTATTTAAGGCTAGATACTATAAACATTCATCTTTTTTGCATGCTCAATTGGGAGGCTCTCCTAGTTATGTTTGGAGGAGCTTATAGGCTACACAAGGAACTCTAAGGCAAGGCAGTCGTATCAGAATTGGAGATGGTGAAAATACTTCTATCTGGTCAGACCCATGGTTGCCTTTGTCTGATTGTGGCATGGTTACAACTCATGTTCAGTCGGGTCTCCAGCAAGCAAAGGTGGCAAGCCTATTCAGAGTTGACTGTAAAGTTTGGGATGAAGACATTGTAAATGATCTTTTTAATGCTACTGATAAGAACCAAATTTTACAAATTCCCTTAACTACCAGATCAGTGCAGGACTCCTGGTTTTGGAAATTCTCGCCCAATGGTTCCTTCTCTGTTCGTAGTACATATAGAGCATTGCAAGGTGATCTCGCTC
>CATIWK010006593.1:0-21093 GCA_949634005.1 Mallotus japonicus | reverse complement strand
TTAAAGCTTGATGATGCCTTATGGGCATATAGGACAACTTTTAAAACCCCAATTGGCCTTACACCCTACCAATTGATCTATGGGAAGTCTTGTCACTTGCCTGTGGAACTTGAGCATAAGGCATATTGGGCAACAAGGGCTTTGAATTTTGATTTGAAGAAGGCCAGAAGGAAAAGGCTACTTCAACTTAATGAACTAGATGAATTAAGAATGAATGCTTATGAGAATGCGAAGTTATATAAGGATCGCACTAAGTTGTGGCATGATAAGCATTTAACGAAGAAAGAATTTCATGAGGGCGAACTTGTTTTACTTTACAATTCAAGACTGAAATTGTTTCCCAGAAAGTTGAAGTCAAGATGGTCGGGTCCATTCAAGGTGGTCAAGGTTTATCCCTATGGAGCAATTGAAATGGCTAATGAAAAAGGGGAAGTTTTCAAGGTAAATGGTCACCGTCTCAAGCCTTATTTGATAGGTGAAGCAATTGATCATATTAAATCCATCTCTCTATTTACACCTCAAAAATGAACAAGGTAAGGTCAAGCTATAGACCATTAAATGTAGCAAGGTACATTTTTATTTTTATTTTTTGTTTTTGATTTATTTTGGTATATTTTACTTATTAATTATATATATTATATGTTTTATCTTTTTAATATTATTGATGATTTTGATTTGAACCACATTGTAGTATTAATAGTAATTATTATTTTAGTAGTGTTTATTTTATTTAACTATTTCAATTCATTTTATACATTGATTTTATACATTAGTTTTTCTTTAGTTTAGTTTATATATACACATTTTTTATTTTCTGTTTTAAATATATATATATATATATTGAAACTCGGTTTGTGCCGAGTCGGCACACCCATGCCGACTCGTGCACCCACAAAAAAAAAACACATTTATATAAAAAA
Source organism: Mallotus japonicus (assembly GCA_949634005.1). Taxonomy (NCBI): domain Eukaryota; kingdom Viridiplantae; phylum Streptophyta; class Magnoliopsida; order Malpighiales; family Euphorbiaceae; genus Mallotus; species Mallotus japonicus. Next base: position 20,173 of record CATIWK010006593.1, on the reverse strand, counting down.
AATTATTACAAACAAAAATTATTTTATTCATTCTTTCTTTTTCATTTCATTTTTTTAGTATATATATTTAATTTCTATTTCATTTTATTTACTTTTTCTTTTTTTTTCTTCCTAAAACAAACTACAACGCACTTTCTTTAATTTATTTTTTTTAGTATATATTTAATTTATATTCTATTTTGTTAATTTTTTTTCTCCTTATTTATTTTTGTTTTCTTCCTAAAATATATCCCTACACTTTTTCATTCCCAAAGTAAGTCACACCCTTTTCCAATAAAGGTCATGACCTTTCCCATCATTCTTACACCCTACCCTACATAACTACCTATAACTCCTTTTGACTCTTACTTTTATATTCTCTACTCTTACACTGTTATTTACTCCTACACACAATCCTTTTCATTTTCCTTATGTTTTTCTTTTGCCATTCATCTATATCTTCTCTTTTCTTTCTTTTATTTCTATTTTCTTCATCATTTTCTTACATTCATACCTTTCCCTTCCATATTTCTCTCCCAAAACCGAAAGCTACAATCCCTTTTCCATTTTATTTCCTTTCATCTTATTTTCTCTACCCATCTTATTTTCTTATTTACATCCTACCCATTCTCATCACCATTTTCTTTAAATATGAGTAAGGCTAGGGTATCTACATCAAGAGGTTCTAAACAACCTCAAGTTGAAGAAGAGAATCAAGCTATGGAGGATCTTGCACCCACTTACAAAGCCAAATTTCCTATTTTCTCACATGAAGAAGGTGGTCAATTCACTTCCCTCAAGTTTCAGGAAATCGTTTCTTATAAGAATATTCCATCTTCTCTACTTCAAAATGTAGGGATGCAAGAATCATTTACTCAATTGTTGACATCTTGTGGCCTTCAAAAATTTGTCTGTATGCATGAGAACACCTATGTTGAATTGATTATGGAATTTTACACATCTTTAGAAGTTAACAAAAATGATTCCCGTATTCTTGAATTTAGGATGTTAGGGAAACAACACAAACTTACATATCCACTTATGCACCAGGTTTTTGGTTTTAAGAAAGAAGGTATATATGACCCCCCTAAATCCTTTAAGGTGAATGAATTCTGGACTTTCTTGACTGATTTGAAAACCCTATTCCAAGCTAAGAAGGGCAAAGCCATGTTTATTAAGGATATCAAATTCTGGTTATTGCATAAGGTTCTTGCATGTGTTGTTTTTAACAAGTTTGAATTTAATCGAGTCTTTGCACAAGAATTGTTTCTGATGTGGTGTATTCATAATAAGAAACAAGTGTGTTGGATTTATTGGATTTTCAATCAATTTTTAACCTGTGCTTCACGTAAGGATGCTCTACTCACCCATGGTCATGTTCTTACTATTATTGATAAATCTCATGATATCAATTTGGATGCTTTCACCCATGTTGTTGAGTGTTCTTATTTCACTAAGCAAGCTTTTGTGAGAGGTGAGGTTGTGGACACTGGATTCAGATTGATTCCGGTGAGGTCTAGGTTTTGTTGGAGAGGATTGGAACGTCCACCTCAAGTTGAAGAAGAGCAAGATGAGGAAAATTCTGATGAGGATGAATCGGAAGAGGAGACACCCCATGGTAATGTACCTCTTCTAACTATGCCTACACAAAATGGTGCTAGTGGTTCTTCACGTGGAGATTCACATCTTTTGGAGCAACTTCTGGAAAATCAAAAGGAGATGCAATGCCAATTAAGTGGGATGGCAACTTCGAACTATCAACTTGCTCGCCGCAAACGTCGGATGGAGTATAAGATGAATAAGTTTTTGGCTCGTTCCGGTTCACAATCGACTCTCGTCCACCATCTCCTTTAGACCCTTAGGGGAGTTTTTCTTTACCTTTCCTTTATTTTTAAACATCACATTGGGGACAATGTGTGTTTTTAATTGTGGGGGAAGGGATATTAGTAGTTATTATTTTAATTATGTTTATGTTTTAAATACATTTTTATGTTTATATGCATGTGTGTTTATACTACATTTTGCATCATTTTATTTTCTCCATATTTATAAGTAATCTTTTTCAAGTTTATCTTAATTGTGATTGAGGTTACATTTTGATGCTTAGTTAATAATTAACTTTTTATGCTCAATTGGTGGAATTTTAAAGTTTCATTTAGCATAAGTTTTAAGTTTTTCTTTTTATCTTTTAATATTATTTTCAAAGTCTAGAGAATGTCTAGTCAACTTTCTAATTATGTTTAAAGCTATGATGTTTAGGAATTAAGCTTAGTTTTTAAGGATTGTTGTGGCCTTAGGGAAACTATAGCCATAATACGAGTAACTTGCTTTTTAATAATGGATGAGGATATATTTTTATCTTTTATAATATATATATATATATATATATATATATATATATATAAAATAAAATGCTTGTTGACGTAATGCATTTCGAGTAAGTTGTGTGTAATTGAGTATGCTCCTTAATTACATTCATTCGGAAAAGAATGTATCTATAAGCTAATATAAAAAAAAAAAAAAAGAGAAGAAGAATAAGTTACTCGCCGCCAACGTCGGATGGAGTATAAGATGAATAAGTTTTTTGCTCGTTCCGGTTTCACAATCTACTCTCCTCCACCATCTCCTTCAGACCCTTAGGGGAGTTTTTCTTTACCTTTCCTTTATTTTTAAACATCACATTGGGGAAAATGTGTATTTTTAAGTGTGGGGGAAGGGATATTAGTAGTTATTATTTTAATTATGTTTATGTTTTAATTAAGTTTATTTTAGTATAGGTTTTAAGTTTTTCTTTTTATCTTTTATTATTATTTTCAAAGTCTAGAGAATGTCTAGTCAACTTTCTAATTATGTTAAAAGCTATGATGTTTAGGAATTAAGCTTAGTTTTTAAGGATTGTTGTGGCCTTAGGGAAACTATAGCCATAATACGAGTAACTTGCTTTTCAATAATGGATGAGGATACATTTTTATCTTTTATATTATATATATATATATATATATATATATATATATATAATAAAATGCTTGTTGACGTAATGCATTTCGAGTAAGTTGTGTGTAATTGAGTATGCTCCTTAATTACATTCATTCGAAAAGAATGTATCTATAAGCTAATATATATATATAAAAAAAAAAGAAGAAAGTATCTAAAAATGCATTGAGAAATGTGAGTTAGTGCGTGTGCTTAATTTTAGTCCCAATGGCTACTTTAGTTCTTAGAAATCCTAATTTTGATGATGAACATTTATAGACACCCTCAGTTCGGGTCTGCAACGAAAGCCCAGTGATGAGACTGTACGAATCTCGAATGCAAGAAGAGTCTGAGATCTTCTTAGAATTGATTCGAAAGCTTGAATGAAGCCTTGAAACCTTAAAACCAAGCCTAAAATACCTAGCCCAAGCACCAAGCCCACAACCTTTAAGCTTACCCAGGCCTTTTGGCCCAATGGCCCACCAGGCCTGGGTGAAGAGGCGATCGCCTCAGTGAAGAGGTGACACCTCATTGAAGAGGTGCCACCTCTTCACACCTGTCTCCTATAGCAATAAATGCTATTTATTACTGTATTTAACTCCAAAATCCACCACATGTCCTCTCCTCTACACATTTTTGAGTGAAAAGAAGACTTTTAAGGCAAAATTAGCTGGAAAGAGAGGAGCAATGATGGAAAATACTAGGTAGGAAATGGACTTAGATTTTTGGAAATTGGAGAGAGAAAGAGAGTGAAGGCTTAAATAGGAGCTTAAGCCTAATATTTTGGGACTTTTGACCATTATTTAGAAACAGAAAACAAGAGAGAAAAGAGAAAAAATGTTCTAAAGGAAGAGGAGAAGAAAAAAACAAGGGAAAACCAAAAGAAAGAAGAAAAAGGAAGTGGATTTCTAAGCTTAGGAGTCTAGTTCTTTGAAAGAGAAGGAGTCTTCTTGCATTCAAACAATCGAACAAGCTCTGAGGGCTGAGTTAGGAGCTTCAGACGTTCTTCATTCAGTGAGGATTCTTACTTTCAAGCTTTAAAGTTTTTATTTCATATTAAAAGTATCAATTGTTTAAATTTGAGTTTATTTTTAGTATTTGTTACTTACTTGATGTTATATTGAAGCATGATTGTTTGGATATGAGAGTTTTTAAGTGTCAGGACCCTGGTTGGTGTTTATTTGCATGTATCTTCGAATTGCTTAGTGTTTAAGAAAGTATGTAATTTTGAGCTGGAGTGCCCTATTGAGGAGGCGATGCTTCTTCATAGAGGCGCCGCCTCTTCACATAGAGGCGATCGCCTCTCCACCAGAGTTCAACATAACTCTGCTTCATTGTAGTATATATCTGGTATATTTTCAGTATATTTTCCAGATCTGATACACGTATAATGTCTAGTATTTAGTGTTTCATGTATTTGCTATATTTTTGACTTGTTTAAATGGTGTTTTGTTAAAATGATTAATTTATGCTTATGTGAATATTCATGTCTATTTTTTATGATTTGAATTGTTATTGTGAATATTGTTTACACTTGAATATGAAGCTAACCATATTTGTTGCAGGTTTTATGGTGATTTATTAATCATTAGGTAATTAGTGAGTTAAGTAATTCTTGAGAGGTTTTATTTGATTAATGTAATAATTGTACAAAGAATTGTAATCCTTAATCCCTTCTCCCATTTGTTTTGAATGAATGATTGTAATATTTATTTATTTATTTGTTTAATTGCCAAGGTAATAAGTAAGCAAATCGGACTAATGTGCAAAGTTGGTAAAATTTTAAAATCGGAAGCATGTGTGATTAACATTAATAAGGAAATAATTTAATAATTAAAGGTAATAAAGTATAAAACACAAATGGAGGCCAACCGTAAGGTTGGGTGGGCATCCTAAGCCCATACCCAGTTTCCGAACCCGATCTCTGAAGATGGCTTCTGGGTACCTCTGTGGAATCTAGTTGCTGTAAGTGTATCCCGATTTTTATCCGGGTGGCGACTCCATCTCCGATAATGGGCCTCAAGCCCATCTTCGTATTTCCTAGGCCCTGAGCTTGCACAGTGCCGTGGTTGCCAACACTTGGGTGCGCGCTAAACCCCACCGCCTACAGTGGCAACTCCACTGGGGATAGAGAAACTGATTCCAGTGTTTTATAAATTATCATCCTTGGTTATTAAGTTATTTCCTTTGCATATTACTGCATTCGCTACACGTGATCACACAATGAGCACATCAGTCCCTAAATAAACCGGTAATGGTCCATACTCTGCTACCTGTGTTTCATTCAAACCTGGTGGTAGAATATCGCCTATTACCACTCACGGCACGTACTTATCCACGTCGCATGGACCCTTGAGTGGGGAGACATAATGGAGGTATATAGTTGTGGGAGCTGTAGCTTATTACCCTTGACCAAGCTCATGTAATGACTTAGAAATTTCCACTAAGATTTTCCAAATGCATGTGTATTGTGCCATATAACAAACTTTTCTATAAAGCCTAAGCCCATTCACAAATGGATTACAAGTGGGCCTTTTAAGCCCATTATAACCCATTTGTAAATGGACCTTATCCAAGTGGGCCTCTCTTTGCCTATTCAAACCCATTATGAGTAAACCTTGTCAAAATAGGCCTTTTATGCCTATTTTTAGCCCATTTCAAATGGATTTTGACAAAGTAGACTCCTAATGTTGAAACTTGGCAGATCAAAATGGACTTTGGCTTTATTCAAAGGATTTGTTACTTGTTTGATGCGTTCTGAGAGCTTCCTTGTATACGTCGGTTTTATTATCCCCTGTTGATAATTAAAACCCGACCAACAATCCTAGGAAAAGGAACTCACTAAGAATACATGTGTGGAAGAAATAAGGGTGGAGATTTCGTTTTGAAGAGCTTTATCATGTGTTATATGTTACATGTAAATAGAATATTTACTTTATTCTTTCAAGAGTCTGCATATCATGCATACACGTCATGCATGTTTCTAATGAGCAATGTTTGCAGACATAGATTCAGACCAATCATCCACGTGGACCCGTTCTGGCACCGACCGATTAATCAGGATGTCGAAAGAAACAACAACATCTAGTTTTGATCCAGAAAATTTCAAGACAGAAATGGCAGAGCAGACCAGGACTATCATGAGAGAGATGATGGAAGAAAATGAGTTCAGCCAGGCAAGAACCACCCGCACCTGTACCTGCACCTGCACCTACACCTGCACCTCCACCTCCACCACAGCCTTTTGATCTTAATGTTGAGGATTCTAGAAGGCAGCAACTAGATGATGATCAGGAAACCCTGTTAGCTGAACCAATAATTCGTCAGAGGGTTAATATTCCAGAGAATATGGAAAAACCAGAATGGGCCAAAGACCTTGTCAAATCTATGGCTCAAATGCAATTACAGATGAAAGAGAAGGGCATTGACGCTCTAATCAACTACTCTGATTTGAGTTTGGGTGAAGACGATGACCCTTTACCCCGAAAGTTCAGATTCCCTAATATGAAGAAGTTTACAAGTACTGAAGACCCCCATCTACACCTCAAACAGTATACGACTCATATGAGAACAACTAGCTTGAACAAGTCTCAGATTGTCAAGCAGTTTCTCTGTCTCTCGAGGGAGCACCAATCAGATGGTATTATTCCTTGGAATCTCATGTCCAAGCTGATTGGGAGGAGTTGTGTGCTGTATTTGTCAAACAATATAGTCTTAACATTCAGATGGAGGCATCTCTGAGAGATTTGCAGAATATTAGGCAAAAGTTCAACGAGTCCTTCACTGACTTCTTGATTAGATGGAGAGCAAAGTTGGCGCAAATGAAGCATTGACCTTCCGAAAATGATCAACTTGTGATAGCAATGGAGGGATGCGTGCTTCCATTATCCAGGAAGCTAAAGGACTTAGGGATCAGGAATTTTGAAGAGCTATACCAATTCAGAGTGCAGAAAGAATCTGACTTGATACAAGAGAGAAAGTCTTTCAGTGGAAGATCCGTGAGTAAAGAAGGGAGTGGATCTAGCAGTAGTATCGGTCCGAGTCATAATGTCTAGATTAATGCTGTCAGAGAGCCTCGCAGATTCTCCAGCCAAGGGAAACGTCTTTCCAAGGTTCTTGAAAAGCTACTCAAGAACAATCTGCTATGACCTTTGCCCCAAAGACCTCCATTCCCAAATGCTGATCCTAAATTCTACTGCAAGTACCACCAAACCATTGGCCACGATACTGATAACTATGGTCTCCTAAAACACGAGATTCAAGACCTGATTGATTCAGGGAAAATCACAGACCCCGAAACCCATAAACCAACTAGAACAACCCCTTACCAAATTACCGTAGCATGCCACCACCAAATCCACGTCTCATGATGATAAACACTGGATTGACAGAGAAAGAAGTTTTTGACTCCTTTGTTGATACTACCCCTACACCTACACTCTCAAAACCAAAAACCAAAAGCTTAAACTTCAAACAATGGGTCAAGGATCTTAAAATCAGTGTTTTGGACATCTGAAGTTTGGATGAGGAGGGAGATGGACCAATTGATTTATAGAAAGCCAGTGAACAAAAAGAAATCCCTCCAACTAGGAAGGGTAAAGAGAAAGAAGGGGAAACAGAATCTGTTGAGCTACAGGAGAAAGACATGAATTCAGGGAAGAAAGAAGAGGAAGTAATCAAAGCCAAGAGAGATAAAAGAACTCTCGCTAGTGTTTGGGAGTTGCTAATGAACTCCAAAGCCCATAGGGAAGCACTAGTGATGGCTTTAGCTAATAAGAAAGTTCTAATCAATCATAGTCCTGAACAAATGGTGTGTTCTTTGATGGAGAGTCCTCAAGGCGTTGTGACGTTTACAGATGAGGATTTGCCCCTAGAAGGGAGGGATCACCATAAAGCATTATTCTTAAAGGCTGAAGTGAAGGGAAAACTCACCTGTTGTGTAATGGTGGACAATGGGTTTGCTATTAATGTTTGTCCTTGAAGATCCTACCAAAGCTGGGATTGACTGTTGCAGACTTGAAACCATCCGATATGGTTATTAAGGCCTACGATGATACAAAAACGCATGTGGAAGGAACCTTTAGAGCATTGATCAAGACCGGACCCATCAAGTATTAGGTTAACCTTCATGTAATCGATATTCCGGTTACTTTTGCTATCTTACTTAGGAGACTGTGGTTCCATCCTCTTAGAGGAGTGCCTTCGACTTTGCATCAAAAGATTAAATTTCCACATGCATCTCGGCAGAGACTGAAGCTACCATTGCTGCCTTAAAGCTAACACCCAATAAAATCCCAATCAACCCAGGGTTCGAAGTCTGTATGATTTATGAAGATGAATTGAACCAAAAAATAGCAAGTATGATGAAGAGTATGAACTTCCTACCTGGAATGGGGTTGGGAAAGAACCAGCAGGGTCTATCGGAGTTTGTGGAGCCGAAAGTCCTTATTTTGAAGCATGGATTGGGTTATCAGAAGTCGAAGAAATCAAAGGGTAAAGCCAAGAAGCAGACACTATGGGAGACATTTGTAGCAGAAGGCACTAATTACCCCTACACATGCAAACCTGAGCCAGTGATGATATCAGAGAAATTGGTCTCGAGATTTGAGATCTTTACTGAAGAAATGAATGGGATCAAATAATCAGTTGTTGAAGAGCCAATAGTGGAGGAGTTAGTCCTGTTTCCCGAGCTTGAGGAGGGCATCTCTGCGATGGAGCTGAAAGCCACTGCTGATCAGATGGAAGAACTTAATTTTGAGTCTTTTATTTTGACTCCATTGTAGATGTTTTCTATGATGACTTTGATATCTCTCCAGCAAACATGTTTAACCTTGATGATGATCTTTTATGTTCTAAAGTTAATGCAATAAACTCTGAGTTTGCTTATTTGTGTGATGTTTTGCCTAATGGTTATACTGTGTGTGATGATAATTTCATGCATATGTTTGACATTAATTCAGTGCAAACTGAATCATTTAATTTAGGCACATGCGATAATCCAAAGAATATACTTCTTACTTCTAATTTAACTCCTGATGAGAGAGAAAATAAAAGAAGTCATTAAAAGAAGACAGAAAGTATTTGCTTGGAGTTATGAGGATATGCCCGGGATTGATAGAGAAATTACAGAGCATGTAATCCCTACATATCCTCACATCATACCGATAAAATAGAAGAAGAGGCGATGGAGGCCATAATGGCCTCTTTTGATCAAAGAAGAGGTCGAAAAGCAGCTGAAGGTGAAATTCTTGGAGGTGGTCGACGACACCCAGTGGTTGGCGAACATCGTGCCAGTTCCGAAGAAGGATGGAAGGGTCAGGATATGTGTAGATTACAGGGATTTGAACAAGGCCCGTCCTAAAGATGATTTTCCCTTACCATATATCGACACTCTAGTTGATAGTATGACTTCCAGCGCCATGTATTCCTTTATAGATGGCTTCTCGGGGTATAATCAGATTATGATGGCGGTGATTGACAAACTAAAAAATTCATTCACCACTGAATGGGGGTTTATTGTTACACAGTTATGCCATTTGGATTAAAGAATACAGGAGCTACCTATCAGAGGATGGCTACTACTTTGTTGCATGACATGGTCTATAAAGAGATCAAAGTGTACGTGGATGACATGATGGTGAAGTCTCCAACGCGAGAAGAACATTTCGAGGCTCTGTACAAGTTTTTAGCCAGGGCTGAAAAGTACAATCTCCAGATGAATCCGAAGAAGTGTGTTTTTGGAGTGACTTTTGGAAAGTTACTGGGGCACATTGTTAGTCAGAAGGGAATAGAGGTGGATCCCGATAAAGTCAAAGCTATCAGAGAAATGCCTGCACCAAAGACTGAGAGAGAAGTTAGAGGGTTCATTGGACAATTACAGTACATCAGTAGGTTCATCGCCAAGCTGACTACGATCTGTGAGCCGATCTTCAAGCTTCTGAAGAAGAATCAGCCCACCATTTGGGATGAAAAGTGTTAACAAGGATTTGAAAGTATTAAGAATTATCTGATGAATCCTCCAGTTTTACAAGCACCGAGGCCAAGCAAACTATTAATCATTTATCTAGCAATTGAGAAAGAGGCATTAGGAGCAATGTTGGCCTAGGAAGGCAGTGGAAAGGTTGAGCACGCGGTTTACTATTTGAGCAAGAAATTTCTTCTATACGAGTCCAACTATAGTCTTGTAGAGAAGACCTGTTTAGCTGTGATTTGGGCTACGAAGAAGCTTCGACACTACTTCTAGTCTTACAGGATTCAAGTAGTCTCTAAGCATGATCCTCTGAGATATCTTCAGCAAACTCCATCCCTCACAGGGAAATTAGCCAGATGGTTAGTTTTGCTTACTGAATTTGACATTGACTATGTAGCAAAGAAAGTGATAAAAGGAAGAGCTGTGGCGGACTTCCTAGCTCAGAATCCAGTCGATGATGAACAAGAATAGGAATTGGAGTTTCTGGATGAGCATCTGGGGACAATAGAAATCCAGACATGGAGAATGTACTTTGATGGAGCTCTCAATAGTAAGGGAGCTGGTGTCAGTGTAATTCTGATCTCACCAGAAGAAGAGATGATCCCGATGGCGAAAAGGTTAGAATTCAAAGTTACCAATAATCAAGCCAAGTACAAAGCTTGTATCTATGGTCTGGAAGAGCTCAGAAGCATGGGGGCAGAAGAAATTACGGTGTAAGAAGATTCTATGCTAGTGGTGAAACAAATCTCTAATCAGTGGGAGGTGAGGGAAGATAAACTCAAACTGTATTGGGATTACTTAACTACTATCCTACTATCTTTCACTCAATGCAAGTTTATGCACTAGCCATGAGAGGAGAATCAGATGGCGGATGCTTTAGCTACTCTAGCCTCAATATGGGAAGGAGAGAAATAGACTACCGTCAAACCTCTTATTCTTGTCAAGTCTAGAATCCCTTGTTATAAAGAGATAAGGGTGATACCAGTTAACTCTACAGAGAAACTGTGGTTCTACAATTTATAGCAATACCTAGAGACAGGACAATTTCCTGAAGATGCTGATAGGAAAGAGAGAATGTCTTTTAGAATGTTGTCTCGGTAATTCATCAGCCATAATGGAATGCTGTATAAGAGAGCTCTGATAAGAATACACCTGAGGTGTGTTGACAAGGATGAGGCTTAAAAGCTTATGGAGGAAATTCACGAAGGTGTATGTGGCCCACATATGAACGGGACAGTTTTAGCTAAGAAGATAGCACGTCAAGGCTACTTCTGGTTAACAATGGAGACAGATTGCTTGAAGTTCATGAGAAAATGCCATAATTGTCAAGCATACGGTGATGTTAGTCATCTGCCTTCAATGGAACTTCAGGGATTGATGTCTCCTTGGCCGTTTGCAGTATGGGGAATTAACATTATTGGAGAAGTGAGGCCTAAAGCATCTAACGGTCATCGATACATTGTGGTAGCAATCGACTACTTCTCTAAATGGGTTGAGGTAGAATCATATGTCACTGTCGGGTCAAAGCAGATGGCGAAGTTCATTGAAAAGAATAGAATCTGCCGGTACAGGCTGCAGCACCACATTGTTAGTGACAATGGTGTTCAGTTTCGAGCAGAAACAACTGTTTTGCTAAAAGAATACAAGATTGAGCATCATAGGTCATCCCCGTATCGACCTCAAGCTAATAGAGCTGTAGAAGCTACAAATAAGAACGTGAAGAGGATTTTGGCTAAAACACTGGAAAATTACAAAGATTGGGCCTATTACCTGCAGTTTGCTTTGTGGGGATATAGGACCACTGCCCGAACTTCAACTGGAGTTACTCCTTATTCTTTGGTTTATGGATGTGAAGTGGTACTACCAGTAGAAGTTGAGATCCAGTCGTTGAGAGTCCTTCTAGAGTCTAAGATTCCTGAATACCAGTGGGTGGAGAGTCGGCTAGCACAATTGACCTTGTTAGATGAAAGAAGGCTGAAAGCTATGTATCACACTCAATTGTATCAGAAACGAATAGCTCAGGCTTACAACAAGAAGATTAAGCCTGGGAAAGTCAAAGAGGGTGATTTGGTTTTGAAGCTGACAAGGCCGATCATGACAGATCCAAGAGGAAAGTTCAAGCCAAACTGGGAAGGACCGTATTTGGTAAAGAAATTGTTCTCCAAGGGAGCTACTATCATTTTTGATCTAGAAGGGAATGAATTCAAGGAGCCCATCAATCTCGACAAATTGAAGAAGTACTTTTTGTAAAGTCTCGCTAAGGAGAAAACCTCAAAAACGGGGCTGCCTAGGCAAAAGTTAGAGACTACAAAAATGAGAAAATTAAAAAGTCCTGCTGGATTGAAAACCTTGAAAGAGGCGGTCCAGGCAAAAATAAAGGACATGTAAAAGGAGAGAGAGAGTGAAAAATAGTTAGTTGGAAAACTTGTAAGGGCAAGCCAACTAACAACAGGAGATATGTAAGAAGCAAAATGTATTCTCACTTTGTGCTTAATTTAAATGGAATGGATTGCCTTTGTTATTATCAAACATTGTATTAAATGCTTTATTACACGATGTTTAACAAAAAGGAAATTCCATTTAACAAAAAGCAAATAAAGACTAAATTGCATAAACTAATCTTGTCTCCTTTTCTTTTGAACACCCTGAGTGCTAGATGCTTGCAACGACCTTATCCTTTTGCTGATAATGAAATCATCTTTTTCCATTTGTTGCATTTGAACCCATGCTTTATACTGGTTATCAGTGGATGGATCTCCATTGTAGTTGATGTCCCTCTGAATGATCCTTCGAGGCAAGTTATAGTCAAGTTTTCCAGAAAATTCTGAGTAAGTGGCCCTATCTCAAACTCATGTATGAGCTCGGGTATCAATTGCTTCTGTCTGTACTGTCTGCAAAGCCTTGCAGGGTGGTAAAAAGTAGCAAAATGCAGACCAGCTACTGGAACACAGTATGTGTAGCTCTAAACAGTCACATACTGCAGTCTCCACCATGGACACATCCACTATATCAGAGTATCAGGGAAAGTGGCTAGCCAACTTCGAATGTCTTCTGGGATAGAATGAAGTTACAGAGTGCGACAGTGCTTAGCTCTATAATGTGCAATATCCAATGTTCCAACAACCTTAACTTCTCATGAAACCATGCCTATGCAGATTATGAATGCAGATGATGAAAAACAAGCAAAAAAGGGTAGAAAAGCTGTAAATGAAGAAAGGATGAGGAATATGCTAACCTCCAGCAGCAAAGGACTTCTAGAAAATCTTCTGGTTTCTGCAAACTTATCCAAGCGAATGATTGTTTCTGCTAGGATAAGTGGGAAAGGGTTGAGACCCATTTCTACTTGGTCGATGATAGAGAGAATCTTTGGATCATAATTGCCTAAAGGAGATACAAGCAGAAATTGAGAGTATAGGCATAAAGCCATCATCCGGGACCAATGCATTCCCTTGTTGTCTATGGCCACTACTACCTCCAGAAGAGAGTTGGTCAGAACCTTATTGTTAAAAATGTGATAGAGAGAGAACTGGGGAGCAAGGTCAAACATTCTGGCCATCTGAAGTTGAATAGAATGAACACCCGGGATTCCGAGAGGAGGAGTCGCAATTTGACAGGTAGAATCCAGTTGACAGCCTAGAATAGTTTCAAATTTGCTCAGGCAGGGGGTATAGTTTGACTGTATTGAACCTAAAGACGTGTTTCTGAGGATCCCAAAACTGAGCAAGAACATGCAAAAATGAGAAGTTAATTCTTCTTGCATGCATGGATCGGAGGATAGATAGATGGAATGGTTCCAACTTAGCCCAGCTTTCGCCATCTAAACTTTACAACACTGTTTGCAGTTGTTTGAGATTTCTTTCAGTCATGGTGGGAGGTTAGGGATGCAATTTAGAGTGAGAAAGTGCAGAAAATTCAGAAATGAAGAAGTTAGGGATTTGAAAGAAGAAATTGGGGGTTTTTATAACTGCAAAGCCTTGTCATAGAGGTGTTCGCCTTAACGTTGAGGCGTCGTCCTATAAGAAGAGGCGATTTCTCGTCGCCTCTTCACGAAGAGGCGACCCCCCCTCTGAAGAGGCGACGCCTTTCTAACAGGGACAAGTTATACCTGTATGTGAATTCCTGTAAAGATTTTGTATCATGTGTGAGATTCAGTTGTGAAAACAATAATATTTATGAATAAAATGCTTGAATTGATTCTTGAACAAACCAAAAATGTTATACCATTATTCAGTGCACAATATAAAGGCAATCAAAGAAAATAATATGTTTAAAAAGGAATAGAAGGTAGTAATAGTTTGCAAGCAGGTGTAGTCCTAATCTAAGCGTCGGGAGAGACTCCTCTACTCGTCGGCTCTAGGCTCATCATCTCCCTCGCTCACTGGATCAGCAGCGGGATCATCCCAGTCATCATCATCGTCATCCTCCTCCTCAATCTGGAGAGCCATGATCTGGCACTGTAGAGCTGTGATCCTCGCCTGACTGACTACATCATGATCCTGAATACATACGATATGAGGTAAGTAATCATGTGAGCATGCATACATATAGAAATAGGTAGAAGCTTTACTTTCCACCGCTGGGTTACAATCATCAGGTGATCCCGCTGTGCCTCACTCAGGCGATACATATATATTCCTTGGTCCAAAGGGATCTGTAAAATTAAATTGTTATTTAACTAATGTCTTATAAAAATGAATTTTGAGATAGGGAAGAAAGAAACTTATATGAGTAGCGCCAGGTGTATGTGATGGCACTAGCTCCTCATCCAATGTCAGCAGCTCATGAGATAAGTCCCCTGGAGGCATCCAGGAGCGAGCTAAAGGCTCAGGTGAATGAGTCAGGAAACCAATAGCTACCTGCGAGCTCGAGCTAGAAGGAATACTGCTGGCTCCTGCTCCAGCTGAAGTATCCGCTCCACTATCAGTGCGAGGACGCTGGAGTGGTCTCTCACAAGCTGGAGGCCGAGCTCTGGGTCCAGGTCCTGTGGCTGCCACCTGTAAATGAAAGTGAGATCAATACAGGATTTGAAAGAAGATGCAGAAGGAAAATAAAGTTAAGAGAATAACTGAGCAGAAGTAGAAGCAGCTGAAAGAGGCACCTGCTGCAGTAGACTGGCCTGAACAAAGTCAAGATAGCGAACCTTGCTCCTCACAGTATGGGCCTCAGTAGGCTCACCCGCGACTGCTCTAGCTAGCTCCTCACCTGCTAGTAGGTGTGTCCAAAATATATCCCTAGGAGGCGAGGCAGGGATGTATCAAGCACGTGGACCACCTCCCCAATACAGGATCCTCTCACCAAGATACCACACTCGGCAGTAGGGGCCACGAAGGAGCACTCGCCGTAAAAATAAAGGTCTCGAATGAGTCATCTCTGGGAGCCATCTATCCTGAGGCCCCCATAGATCCTGAATCAGCTGCAAGAAGAGAAGAGTAATGGATAAGTAAATGAAATGTCACAGTATAAGATTTTAATAATTTTTTCTTTTCCTTTTCTTTCAGGTACCTTAGCATAGGTTAGGGAGTTTAGTTGCTCCCTGTGGACATGAACGTGAGCTAGAGGTCTCTTCCAGGAATGACTAGCACCCTATCGAGCTAGAGCAGGAAAGCGCACATCGTTAACGCGGACTATCCCGTGAATCAGCTCAAGCTCCAAAGCTCAGACTTGCAAATAAAAATTGTGAATAGATGATTACAGTAATTGACAGTTAAAAATGAAATAGATGAAGAATACTCACCAGAACTGCGTGCCAGAAACCGAAAAATCGCCTCGCTCCCCGCACTAGCTCGTCCATACTCCGATAGAGGTATGCAAGAGCACAGCTCCCCCAGTCGAAAGAAAACACTCTATCCAGGTCTCGGAGCAGCATCAGAAAAATCAAATCAATCGAGCTTGTGGTGTTAGCAAAGAGGGTGGTCCCTAAGAGATAGACCAAGAATGCCCTCGCTACCTGGTCAATAGCTCGATCGGATGTAGCAGCCTCTACCCTCTCTCGAGTGTAATAAGTCCGGATAGAGTCCAACTTAATTGTATGAGTCCCCTTCATATCCGAGACCATACCAAGGAGTCTCTAGATATAGGCTACCCGATCCGGGGCTATCTGATGGATGCTCGCATCGAAAGGGATGGCATCGCCAGCACACGCAATCCCTGTAATCGCTGTAAAGGAGACTGGATCCAAAGTCAGCTCACCGAATTAGAGATGAAATGTATGGGTAGTCTCAAACCACCTCTCCATCAGAGCGTGAAGTGGCTGGTAGTCGGTGCAACCCTAAATGTCCGAAAGTGACAGTATGAAATCCTCGAATCCCGTATCCTGAATACGGTCCTTGATATCATCTGTCAGCTTATCATACCACACCCGAGCACCACTGAAGTTCCCAACACCTTTGAATGTGTGGGCATCGTGTTGGGAACAAACAGGGAGTTTAATTTTTCCAATTTTTTTTAAATAAAATATGTAAAGTAAACAGAAAGTTGTTGATGGGGCGTCGCCTCATTGAAGCGACGATCGTCTCTATACATAGAGGTGTTTGCCTCTTTAGATCAATCGCCTTCATGAAGAGGCAATTTACTTCGTCGATGAGACGATCACCTCATCGCTGAGGTGATCACCCCATTAAAGAGGCGACGCCTCTTCATGTCGGAGAAGACAGACAGTTTTCATAATTTTCTCAAATTTTCAATAATAATCGATTTGCATTTTGATTTAAATGATAAATACATGTTTATTAATCATAACCTAATTATATTTGATAGGAAAAAGTGAAAGAATTGAGGTACTAACCTCTCTGGAAGCCAAGGCACAGATATGGGTACTCAGACTCGCAGTGAGAGGAATGTCATCCCCAATCGAGAATCCGAGAGTCCGAAGAGGCTCTAGAGGAGGTGGTACGAGATCCCACTAAGGAGCATCAGGAGTCCGAGCAGCGTCCATAGCCAGAAAGTAGAAAACATGAAGAGAAAGAAAGGAAAAAGAAAAGAAAAGAAAAGAGAAAAAGAGAGGAAGTGAAAAGAGAAAGTGAAAAGTTTTTTTTATATAAGATAGAAGGAATGGGCTTTGGAAGAATGGGCCTTCAGAAGGTAGGAGAGGAAGAATAGGCCCACTTAGAAAGAGGAGGCTTGTTAGCTAAATAAACATGGCCCACCACAAAGGCATCATAAAAAAAATATCGAGAAAATTGGAAAATACGAGGAAGTGGAAGATTATTATTTTATCATTCAGATGTATCCCGAAATTAAAATTACAGAGAATTAGAGAGGTTGTGATAAGAGATTTAACCAAAAGAGATGATCGGGCTTGACAGAGTTCCCAAAATTTGAAGAAAAAAGATGATCGGGCTTGACAGAGTTCTCGAGATTCGAAGAAAAAAGATGATCGGGCTTGACAGAGTTCCCGAGTTTTGAAAAAAAGAGATGATCGGGTTTGACAAAGTTCCCAAGATTTAAACCAAAAGAGATGATCGGGCTTGACAGAGTTCCCGAGATTTAAAGAAAAGAAATGATCGGGCTTGACAGAGTTCCCGAGATTTGAAGAAAAAAGATGATCGGGCTTGACAGAGTTCCCGAGATTCGAACAGAAAGAAAGCAATGATTTACTTGATAGAGTTCCCGAGATCATGATGAGAAACACTGCTCGGGCCAGGAAAACCTAAAATCGCAGTACTGAGTGGAGTTTAGGCCAGGAAAATCCGAGGAATACGGTTACATTTCAAAGTCAAGATATACGTCAGAAAGGCTCGGAACTCGCATCATCTTCTTTTATTGAGTGAAGCTCGCTTCAGAAAGGCACGGGGATCACGTCAAAACTATAATGAGTGGCTAATTGGGTCAGGAAAACCCGAGGAATACAGTTACGTTTCCAGATCAAAGTTCGGCCTTTCGGGTTTGAATTCTCGAAACTGACGGCCCAAGCGAAGCTTGCAGGTCAGGTATGTCATTTTTTTACATTTCATAATGCATGTTGCTTTTTCAAAAATTGATTTCATAAATCTGTTTTTTGAAAAACCAAGGGGGCAAACTGTAGACACCCTTAGTTCAGGCCCTCAACGAAAGCCCAATAATGAGACTGTACGAATCTCGAATGTAAGAAGAGTCTGAGATCTTCTTAAAATTGATCCGAAAGCTTGAATGAAGCCTTGAAACCTTAAAACCAAGCCCAAAATACCTAGCCCAAGCACCAAGCCCACAACCTTCAAACTTACCCAAGCCTTTTGGCCCAAAGGCCCACCAAGCCTGGGTGAAAAGGCGATCACCTCAATGAAGAGGCGACGCCTCTTCACCCCAGGCATCGGTGAGGTGACTTTTTCTTATGAAAAGAAGACTTTTAAGGCAAAATTTACTGGAAAGAGAGGAGCAATGATGGAAAATACTAGGTGGGAAATGGACTTAGATTTTTGGAAATTGGAGAGAGAAAGAGAGTGAAGGCTTAAATAGGAGCTTAAGCCTAATATTTTGGGACTCTTGACCATTATTCAGAAATAGAAAATAAGAGAGAAAAGAGAAAAAATGTTCTGAGGGAAGAGGAGAAGAAAAAACAAGGGAAAACCAAGAGAAAGAAGAAAAAAGAAGTGGATTTCTAAGCTTAGGAGTCTAGTTCTTTGAAAGAGAAGGAGTCTTCTTGCATTCAAACAACCGAACAAGCTTTGAGGGCTGAGTTAGGAGATTTAGACATTCTTCATTCAGTGAGGATTCTTACTTTCAAGCTTTAAAGTCTCTATTTCATATTAAAAGTATCAATTGTTTAAATTTGAGTTTATTTTTAGTATTTATTACTTACTTGATGTTATATTGAAGCATGATTGTTTGAATATGTGAGTTTTTAAGTGTCAGGACCCTGGTTGGTGTTTATTTGCATGTATCTTCGAATTGCTTAGTGTTTAAGAAAGTATGTAATTTTGAGCTGGAGTGCCCTGTTTAGGAGGCGATGCCTCTTTATAGAGGCGCCGCCTCTTCACATAGAGGCGATCACCTCTCCACCAGAGTTCAACATAACTCTGCTTCATTGCAGTATATATTTGGTATATTTTTAATATATTTTCCAGATCTGATACACGTATAATGTCTAGTATTTAGTGTTTCATGTATTTGCTATATTTTTGACTTATTTAAATGGTGTTTTGTTAAAATGATTAATCTATGCTTATGTGAATATTCATGTCTATTTTTTATGATTTGAATTGTTATTGTGAATATTGTTTACACTTGAATATGAAGCTAACCATATTTGTTGTAGGTTTTGTGGTGATTTATTAATCATTAGGTAATTAGTGAGTTAAGTAGTTCTTGAGAGGTTTTATTTGATTAATGTAATAATTGTACAAAGAATTGTAATCCTTAATCCCTTCTCCCATTTGTTTTGAATGAATGATTGTAATATTTTTATTTATTTATTTGTTAATTGCCAAGGTAATAAGCAAGCAAACTGGACTAATGTGCAAAGTTGGTAAAATTGTAAAACTGGAAGCATGTGTGATTAACATTAATAAGGAAATAATTTAATAATTAAAGGTAATAAAGTATAAAACATAAACAGAGGCCAACCGCAAGGTTGGGTGGGCATCCCAAGCCCATACCCAATTTCCGAACCCAATCTCTGAAGACGGCTTCTGGGTACCTCTGTGGAATCTAGTTGCTGTAAGTGTATCCCGATTTTCATCCGGGTGGCGACTCCATCTCCGATAATGGGCCTCAAGCCCATCTTCGTATTTCCTAGCAGGCCCTGAGCTTGCACAGTGCCGTGGTCGCCAACACTTGGGGCGTGCTAAACCCCGCCGCCTACAACATTATAGTTTGATAGCTTGGTTAGCATTTTGAATTTATATTCTTTGATTTTGTTCTTAATAGTTTGAGATAAATTGTTAAATTTATTATTTATGCTATGAAGCTTGTCTTTTCTATCATTGTTGAGCATTGGAAGTTTAGTTGTTAGCTATCTTTTATTAACTTCTTTCATTAATGAGATGACTTGTTGAGATTGCTACATTTATTTTGGAGAAGATAAAAATTTTGTTGAATCTCTCTTAGATTTTAGATTTTCTTTCTTGAGGGCAAGCAACGTCTAAGTGTGGGGGAGTTTGTTATAATGCAAATTAGCATAGCTTTTAGGGTTGTTATAGTTTAGTTTTTCTTAGTTTTTATTGTGTTTGTTTAAGTTTTTATGTATTATTTTTTTTTTAGATTTGTTTATGTTATTCTTATATTAATTTTGTGTTTTGTAGGTTTTCTTAGGCTTAATTCATGCATGGAAATATA